>CM038227.1:29968514-30060923 GCA_021442155.1 Cymbidium sinense | reverse complement strand
TAAATAAATCATATATCTAAAATTCATACAGCTTTTCATGAGGCGTTTCTGGGAAATTTACATACATAGCACAGGAGAAAATAACGTTGTTTTAAAAAACCTTCTTCTCTAAAGTTGTTTCTCTGCTCCACTCTAGGAGAAAATATCATTAAAACGTTTATATAATAAAATTAATTGAAAATAACATAAACGTGTAGATTAATATAAGCGTTCATTAATTATTTATATAATTGGAAATCACTGAATTTAAAATAATTTATGTAAACTCATTAATTATTTATAATTAAGTTTATTAATTTATTTTTAGAATTTTATATATATTATATCACTAGGATTGAAATCATCAAATCAATTTGAATATAAAATTAAAGACTAAGATTAGAAGAAACACAAATTAATAGTATATATATATATATATATATATATATATATATATATATATATATATATATATATATATTAAAAGTTATTTTATGCATAATATACAATATGTAACTTGTACACACACCTAAGCCATGGCTACGTAGAGGACGGCAGAGTGACCATCGGTGAGTATACCAAAGATGGCAACGTTGATCTCATTCTCCGATCGAAGCGCGGCGGTTTGAAGGCTTGCAGCTTCATCATCGGTAACTATCATCACGTTGAGATCTCTCACTCTCTCTCTCAATCTATATGTATATATATATATATATATATATATATATATATATATATATATATATATATATATATATATATATATATATATATATATATATATATATATATATATATGTACGTGATAGAAAACCAGTTGCGGTAGAGTAAAAGTTTTCGCCTTAGCTTCGTTGTGAAATCCAGCACAAACACAGGTATAAAAAGTGTGAACAATAAAACTCCAATTTTTTATGGAAAAAAAGATAGAAAACCACGGGGGCTAGAGAAAAGCTTCCACTATGTATCTGTTTGAGTACAAGATCTTCGATCACAGGGATTACAATTGTATGAAAAGAACAGCTATGTGACATCGGGTTATAGCATTGCTAGTAGTAGCGAATGATGGTGAAGCGTGCGGAGCAATCAGGTGGAAGTCGAGGAACAATTACTGGCAAAATACAGAACAATCGGTAGAAGTCATCATGATGGAGGCAGATAGAGATTGATGTGAGGATCGAAACCCAGTGTACGATTGTGCTTGGAGGATCTTTAGAGCTCTCTTCTCTCTTGCTTGGCCTTCCCTCATATGAGGAATGTGGGGCTATAGATTGGAGGAGTGGCATCTCATGTAAAACATGCAAAACCGTACCACTCCACTTCCGGACGGCTCAAAATGATCCCCTTGATCATATGATGTATTTTGTGTATTTGAATGCTCAAATGATGTCAGAATTATGATATCTTGGGCTTGTTAGATTCGGCTCGTCAAGACGCTCGATTTGACTATAAACACTCTATGTTTAAGAGTCGATTGATAATAAATGCTTGATCGGGATTAGTCTTGATTCACAATCAGAATGCTTTCTACATCAAGATTTGTGCTTCGACTAGTGAAATTTTCAGCGTCATATCAGTTGCCCCCCTATTTTTGGATGATATTATCTCAATCATCCAAAAATATATATGCCGAATATTTGAAAATAGCAGATTCTTCAATGAAATTTGCGGTCCCGTTAACCATACATTTTGAGAGAACATATCTTAACGAGAGCATAAGATTATGACCATGAAGCGGGCGGGGGATGTATCGAATGCGATGTGGCAAGATTTGGGTTATGGACCCATGCGGACATTCTGAGCTTACGAGCCGCAGGTTCGGGTTGGATTACATATAGCGGTGCAAAATTGCTAGTGGTTCTTGCATGATTTCATGAAGAAAGGTCTTTGCCGGGCCTTTCGATGGTCGGCGGTAATGGCCACTGATAGTCGGCGGCAGTGGCCGCTATAGTGGTTGGCGGCCGGGGGTGTCAGCGCCTGGCAGCTTGTCGATAATTAGTGGTAGCGTCGTAGTGGCGGGGATGGCCAAACGGCAGCGGTGACCGACGAAGGTTGCCGATAAACAGATGGAAATTGTTGCGATAATTGGCCGGCAATGATCAGCGAAGATTGCCGGCGATGTGGCAGCGATGTGGCGACGGTAGTGTCGTCAATAGCGTTGATAAACGGCGAGATACCGCAAAATTGCCGGTGATGGTCAGCTGACCGCTTCAGGTTGGCCAGCGAGTTGTCAGCGAGCAACGCGCCGTTGTCGGCAGTGGCGGCCATCTTTGGTGGATAAAAACCCGGCAGTGGGTGGTGATTTTACCTATCAGAGGTTGTTTCGAGTGTGACTCGATGGCGTTAACACTATGGAAGAGGTTGAATTGAATCCTAAGGATTTTTTACCTATTCGAGGTTGTTTGTCAGAGTGTGACTCGATGACATTATATGGAAGGTCGAATTGAATCCGAGGATTTTTTGACCTATCAAGGTTGTTTGTCGAGTGTTACCGATGATGTTAACACATGGAAGAGTTCGTGGGAAGTCCACCAAGGACCTTTTGACCTATCCTAGATTGTTTGTCAGGGTCTTTGCTCGATGACGTTAACCTGTATGGAAGAGGTCGAATTGAATCCACTAAGGATTTTTGACCTATCGAAGGTTGTTTGTCAGAGTATTACCTGATGACGTTAACCTGTATGGAAGAGGTCCGATCAAGTCCCCTTGGGATTAATCATGCCCGATTGAGATACAACGTAGTTGTATATTTCTCAAGTGGGAGGATTAAATGAAGAAGAGACAAGCTTGTGAGAAAAAACCATAAACTCATTACTTTAATAATGTTGGTGATACAATATTGTCACAAGATAACTTAACAAAAGGGAGGAGATACATTTGTAGAGAGAGTTAACAAAGGACAAGAGGTGGAGAGGAAAGGACAAATGGGATAAATTAAAGATTACAATATTTATACACCAATGATTACATATAACACTTTTCAGAGACCCTCCATGTTCCAAGTTTTAAGGAATATTTTTTTCTCTAGATCGTAGGTCATAACTTGACAGTTGGTTATCTGATAATGAAGTGGGGAGCAGATCTTTTACAGGCAAAACCCTCTGAGGTACTTCTTTATTTTGAAGATTAAAATTATCGATGTTGAAGGTCACCGAAGGGCGTGATTGAGCTTGTTTGAGGTAACATGATTGTGCTATTTGTTGATTTCCATAGACTACTCCAACCCAATGGGAGTTTGAAATTTTATCTTAAGATGACGCGTCGAAGTGGCAAAGATTGATTGGAGGGTCTTCCAAATATAGCGTTGTATGCTAAATTTGACTTGACCACTATGAATTTATATTTTAATCTAAACTCATATATAAATTCAACTAGTTCTAAATCAAACCAAAAATCAAGACTTGACCCATTTAGGTTCACTTGATCCAAAGTGACCAAAAGAACCAAGGCTACGGATTGAACCAAGCTCAATCACCTTTGATTGATTGGGTCAAATCACTTCAAAACAAGTCAAGTCAATTCCCACTAAAGGAAACCATGGCCAACACCAACCATGATCAATGATTGAACATGACTTGACCATCAATTGAGCCAAAAACCAAACCAATTGATCCTTTGACTCAAGTTGACCAAAATTGACCTAAAAGACAAAAATAGGTCAAATCATGATCCAACCCAAATTGATTGCAACCAATGGCTCAAATTTACTCCAAGTTGATTATTGAACTTAATCAAAACCATAATTGAGCTCAGTTTGACCAATTAGTCCCAATTGACCAACTTAGCCCAAATTCACCTAAATGGTCAAATTGGTTTAAAACTAAATTAAATCTAAATTAACTCTAAACAAAGCCTACAATCATCTTCAATTAACCAATTGAACATGAATCTACATCTAATCCAAGCCAATTTGACCAATTTGGTCCAATTTGGTCAACTTGACCCATTTGACCTATGTGAATCCAAATGAGCCAAAAATCAAACCTAAGCCAAATTGATTGAAACCAATTGAACCAACACTTCAAACCATCATTTAACTAACCCAAGCCTTGGTTTGACCCAATTTGACATAATTGGTCAATCTAACCCAACTTAACCTAATTTGACCCATAAGAGTAAAATTGAGCCAATTCTCTTGGAACCAAGCCATGATCACTTGGAATGATTCGACCCAAACCCATCTTGGATCAGCCCAAAGCCAAACCCAAATGGACTCAAACCCAAGGAAAATCTTCCTTCGATTTTCCTCCCCACATGGGATTTTGCAAAAATTAGCAAAGTCCACTCATCCTTTCCACTTGGAAACCCTCACACACCCAAAATGGGGTCGACTACTCACCCCACATCCCAACCTAATAGGCCTATCATGGACCAAAGGGAGGTGAGTTAACTCACTTCCCTCACTTTCAATCCATTGGATCAGGAAGACACAAGGCGCCTTGTGCCACCTCTCAAGCCTTCCTCCAACCCAATCGTGCATGCCTCCCCTCCTAGGCTATTTGATCTCATTAGTTTTATTTTTTTTGCATAGTTGTGTTAAATTTATTTCTTAATTTCTAATGTATTACCTTATAGTTCTAACACAACATATATTTATTTAATAATTTTTGTGTTAAAGATGAATAGATAAATTTTTATAAATATGATTTTTAAAAATTTACAAGATGAATAAATAACTTTTTATAAAGATTTTTGATAAATTGTAGGTAGTAATAAGAAATAAATTAGGAAAATTTAATTTAAATATATTATCATATTTAACCATAAATATTTATTATTTTCTAGTGAATACAAATTAATTAGATAAAATGAGAGTTAATAAGTAAACATATATTACTAAATAAATATAATAAATTTCTTAAATGATCAATATGAATGTTAATTTAAAATATAATCAAGCGAAGGTTAATATATTTTAAATTATTATATAGTTGAACATGAACAACGTTCATATATTTAATAGTTTTTGTGTTAAAGACATAGATTGTTTATCAAACTAAATGAAGAATTAATAAATAATAAAAATGTATAAATGATAAACTTTATAATTGATAGAAATGTTATTTAATTATGGCACATGTCAGCACAACTAATCATAACGTAAAGACATAAATAAAAGATTAAATGGTTAATTAAAAAATTTAGTAATGCAAAAAATTATCTAATTAAGAAAATGATAATAAAAATAAAGTATTATGGCTTGATGAAATTTTCTTGGAGAATAAATATACTATTTCAATAAATAATTATTAATCTTTCTCCAATTTTTTTATTTTTTATTTTTATTTTTTATTTTCTATCAAAGTCATTTATTGATTGAGCAGTAAATGTACGTAGAGATCTATTCACATACATTTTATCTTGTCCCTTAATTGAGAAAGTCTTTGTGGAACAAATAAAGTTTGTGATAATTTTTTATACTCGATCATTCACGTGTGGAAAAAAAATAAATAAATAAATTATAAAATATAATATATTATTTAGAAATTCAAAAATATATGTTAATTGATTACCTTTATTTTTTGTAGCTCTATAATTGGCATACTAATAATAACTTCACTAATCATCAAATAGTGTAAATGTAGAATTTAAGGTTGTATCTTCAACATCTAATTTAATAAGATATCTATATGAAAAAATCAATATAAGAAGCGGTTATAGCTGCTACAAAGTACTGGACTTGGATGCTCTCATTTATCTGTTGAACTGTTGATTTATACTTTGTGGAATGACCCTAGTTGGGTTGTTTATGGCATCGAGTTCTATTGGCACTATTTGAGCTCTCCATTGTTAAAGGAGTGTTGTTTTCCCTTTATCTTTTGTATCGTGGCTTTCTCTCCCATGTGTATGTGATTGGCTTTATACTTTGGTGTCTTGCTCTTTGTCACAACTCTCTTCCAATGGATGGGTTGGTTCCCCAGGTTTGTAGGCTATGATGGATGGTTGATTTCACCCATTCCTTGGCTGGTAGTAGCACGTCTGTTGTATCCCTTCCTTTGGATTTCGATGCACATGGTTGTGGCAGCCCCAAGTTGGTGTGATCGTACCGGAGCTTTTTCCACAACTCTCCATTTATCTCTGTTTCTGTTTCTACCTTCGATTTAGCTCATATCACTTTAATGGTCCTAACTTTTTTCTAGATGTTTGCAGATTACGTGTTCTTCTCCTGCATGTCATTTCTTTCGGGAGGTATAAACTTCTTCAGCCTTAACAATCGCTATTGTTGGCTAGCTTTGCTATTTTCTCATGTGTATCTTTTGCTTTCTTTGGTTATTTTCTTTCTCTTTTTATATGTGTGGATTGTACTTAGTCAGGGGATTTACTCTCTAGGATGATTGTAGCTCTTTGAGCAGTAGCTTTTGAGTTTACCCCCTTTTAGGGACCTTGTAACCCCTTTTTTGTGGTAATAAAATTCCCCTATATGGGGTTCCCAAAAAAAAATCAATATAAGAAGCATAATAAATATTAAATATAAATTATTTTAATTTCATAAATTATTTACCTCAAATTATATTCTACATTATTATTTGAGCACTTAGTACATTCACTGAATCTTCTTTTATAATTACCTTTGATTTACATGTATTAAATGCATTATACCAAAGGTTTCCTTCTTCTTTTATTCCTTTTATAGACACCCATGTATTATAGTACTTGACATAGTACAATAATAATAAATTAGTAATAATTATTATTATAAAAATACCTTAGTATATATACATACCTCTCCTGATAAATGCACAGATGTATTGATCTTAAAAAGATCAGTAAGTGCATATCTTTCATTATTTGATTGACCCAGAGTATTGATTTCATTAAACTTATAATTTAAATTCCAAGTTAAGTAGAAGTAATAATTATAATAAACTAATCAATCATATTTTTTAAAAAAAAGTACACACCAATCCTTTATTTCTTTTGATTCTATAAATCATTAATTTCTAAACTTTTGATCATGTTGTTGATAATGTGAAACCTATAATTTTAAATATATAATAATTATAAAAAAATTAAAATTAATGTGCAATACATGTATAAATTGTTGTAACCATTAAAATTCTTCATTACAAAATATTAAAATATATTTAAGAATATTATGCCATTATAATATTTCCCAACAATTGATTTTGCTAATATTTCTAGAAACTCATCTTTTATTTCTTTTAATTGTTGGCATTGTACTATAATGCTTACCACAACGTAAATGTAAATAACTCGGACACGAAGCAAAAAAAAATATAATACAAAATGATTTTTATTTCTTAAGTTTGTAATATAAATGTCATATCTTAATCCAAAACTTGCAAGTCTTTCTTGATATTTTTTTTATTCCTCTGTTTATATATCATTCTAACATCATTAACTTTCATAACAAATAGAAGAATACATGTTTCAAATATAAATAAATATTATTAATATTAAGAATTTCATATAATAAGAAAGATAATAGAATAAAATAAGAAAATATGTACCTAAAGGTGAATTTGGATTTGACTTGATATATGTTATTATTGATAATTTAGTAGATGATGAGAAATTATTATCATCAACTTCTTCACATATTTCTGTGAAATTATTTAATATAATCTTAAATTTATCATTCACATTATAAAATTTTTTATTTATATTTTTAATTTGTTCATTTTTTATATCATATATATCTTGCCAATATTTAAAATGTCGTAAACTTATTGATAATATCATTGAACATTATTGTATATATCTTTAAACTCTATTCACAAGACAAGAGAAATCATTGAAATTAAAGTTAATTATTTTTAAAAAGTACTAATTATATAGAATAAAATATAAATCATTACTAACAAAATTGTATATAGTAATATAATAAGAACTAAAAATATTTAATTACGATAATTAATTACCTGCACATCCATCAAAATAACCTTTTAGACCTTTCCTTGTTCTGATTTAAAATTTTTTATGTTCTCTTTTTCAGTAACTAAAACTTTTATGCTCAAGTAACTTTGATGCACTGATAATTTAGTGATAATATTTGCTGAATTCATAAATAAAAAAAATTAAAAGATAAATTTAAATTTAAACATTATAAACAATAACAAATATATATAAAGTTGGGTTATAATTTATTTAATGTGATTATGTTCTATTATGAAGTTCATTATTGTTGAAATTCTATAAAAACAAACTATGTAGAGACATTTTCAGTGAACTCGGACTACTAAATTAGAATTATGAACTATGTGACTCAGATTAAGATTAATTTGATAGAAACAATAAAAGAAGTAGTTTTAAATTAGATCTTTTATTTGTAAACTGAGAAAATATAAAAACAAAAGTAAAATGCATATCTGTTTGATGTAAAAAATAAATTAGGTAGAAAATATTCCTGAAAAAAAAAGAGAAAAAAGTTCAATAAGTATGTTAAAAAACTAAAATGGAAATCATATATCCTAAAATTCATACTAACCTCTGATCATAAAGCTTTCTCAAAATTACGCAGTCCATGACGTCTTCCTCTCTAACGTTTCCTCTCTCTCCCACTCTTTGGGAAATTTACATACATAGCACAGGAGAAAATAACGTTGTTTTAAAATAGCCTTCTTCTCTAAAGTTGTTTCTCAGCTCCACTCTAGGAGAAAATATCAGAATTAAAAATGTTTATATAATAAAATTAATTGAAAATAACATAAACGTGTAGATTAATATAAGCGTTCATTAATTATTTATATAATTGGAAATCACGTGAATTTAAAATAATTTATGTAAACTCATTAATTATTTATAATTAAGTTTATTAAATTTATTTTTAGAATTTGGCTGTTATATATTATATCACTAGGATTGAAATCATCAAATCAATTTGAATATAAAATTAAAGACTAAGATTAGAAGAAACACAAGCTAATTTTTAATAATAGTATATATATATATATATATATATATATATATATATATATATATATATATATATATATATATATGTATATATATATATATATATATTAAAGTTATTTTATGCATAATATACAATATGGAACATTGTACACTTAACACCTAAGCCATGGCTACGTAGAGGACGGAAAGCGACCATCGGTGAGTATAGCAAAGATAAAGCGTTGATCTCATTCTTAGTAGGTTTGAAGGCTTAAACTTCATCATCGGTAATTATCATCACGTTGAGATCTCACTCTCTCTCTCTCTCTCACTCTCTCTCAATCTATATATATATATATATATATATATATATATATAAGATAGAAAACCGATTGTAGAGTAAAGTTTTATTAGTTGTGAAATCCAAACATTGTATAAAAGTGTGAACAATAAAACTCATTTTACATGGAAAATCTCAAAAGAGAGAAAAATCACTAGCCCAATAAAAGCTTCCTATGTATCATTGAGTACAAGATCTTCCTCCGAGATTACATTGTATATGAGAAAGGAACGCTATGTGACAACGTCGAGGTTGTAGATTGCTAAAGTAGCAGATGATGGTGAACGTCAATCACGTGGAAGTCAGGGGAACAATTCAGCAAAATCAAGACAATCAACGTAGAAGTCATCATGATGGAGGCCGATAGAGATTGATGGCAGGATCAACATCGGCGGTGGGGCGGCAGTGGTGAGAAAGTGGCGGCGATTGTGCTTGGAGGATCTTTAGAAATTCTCTCTCTCTGCTTGGCCTTCCTCATATGAGGAATGTGGGCTATCTATAGATTGGAGGAGTGGCGTCTCGTAAAACATGCAAAACCTAGACTTCATGGAGATCAAAATGATCCCTTGATCATATGATGTATTTGTGTATTTGAATGCTCAAATGATGTATTATGATATCTTGGGCTTGTTAGATTTCAGATGCTCGATTTGACTATAAACACTCTATGTTTAAGAGTCGATTGATAATAAATGCTTGATCTCGATTAGTCTTGATTCATAAGAATGCTTTCTACATCAAGATTTGTGCTTATGAAATTTTAGGTCATATCGGTTGCTATTTTGGATGATATTATCTCAATTATCCAAAAATATATATCCGAATATTTGAAAATAGCATTCTTCAATGAAATTTGTGGTCCGTTAACCATACATTTTGAGAGAACATATCTTAACGAGCATAAGATTATGACCATGAAGCGGGTGGAGAGAGAGGATGTATCAGAGCGTGTGGGTGCAAGATTTGAGTTATGGACTATCTTATTCTAGTGCGAGGTTTTGGATTACGCATGCAAACAAAAAATTCTTAGTAATTTCTTGATTTCATGGTAAGAAAGGTCTGCGGGCCTTCGATGGTTTTAAATTGATAGTAATCTAGTGGTTGGCGGCCAATTAGCAAGCATAGCGGCTTGTCGATGGTGGTGGCCGCGTCGGTAGTGATGATACGATGTATACGGTTGAAGATGAATTATTAGCGATGGTTGGCGTGTCAGCGAAGATTATGGTAATGGCCGGATATCGGCAGCGTCATGGCGTTGATAAAGGCGAGGATAAAATTGCCATTATGGTTGGCGGTATTTAGGTTGGCGGCCAAACATTGTCGGCGGCAACGCCGTTTGTCAATCGTCTATGGTGGATCAAACATCTTTATGATTTTGACTATCAAGTTATTTAAGTGTGACTTCGATGGCGTTAACACAATATGGAAGAGGTTGAATTGAATCCGCTAAGGATTTTTTACCTATTTGAGGTTGTTTGTCAGAGTGTGACTCGATGACATTAAAATATGGAAGAGGTCATTGAATAGGATTTTGACCTATCAAGTTGTTTGTCGAGTGTTCAAGCGTTAACTGGAAGAGGTATTGGGAAGTCCACCAAGGACCTTTGGCCTATCTGATTATTTGTCGGTCTTTGCTCGATGGCGTTAACACGTATGGAAGAGGTCAATTGAATCCACTAAGGATTTTGACCTATCGAAGGTTGTTTGTCGAGTGTTACGATGCGTTAACTGTATGGAAGAGGTCCGAACAAGTCCCTTGGGATTAATCATGCAATTGAGATACAATGAGTTGTATATTAAGTGGGAGGATTAAATGAAGAAGAGACAAGCTTGTGAGAAAAAACCATAAACTCATTACTTTAATAATGTTGGTGATACAATATTGTCACAAGATAACATAACAAAGGGGTGATACATTTTTAGAGAGAGTTAACAAAGGACATGAGGTGGAGAGGAAAGACAAGCGGGATAAATTAAAGATTACAATATTTATACACCAATGATTACATATAACACTTTTTGAGACCCTCCATGTTCCAAGTTTTAAGGAATATTTTTTCTCTAGATTGGTCATAGCACGGTTGGTTATCGATAGCAGTGGGGAGCAGATCTTTACGAGCAAAATCCTCCGAGGTACTTCTTTATTTTGAAGATTAAAATTCTCGATGTTGAAGGTCATAGAATGATTGAGCTTGTTTGAGGTAACATGATTGTCTATTTGTTGATTTCCATACTACTACAATGGGAGTTTGAAATTTTATCTTAAGATGATAAAGTGACAACGAAGATTGATTGGAGGGTCTTCCAAATATAGATTGTATGCTAAATTTGACTTGACCACTATGAATTTAAGAGTGAGTGACTTGTTGAGAAATTCTCTTAGAATAAATGATTGTCCCTCCACATGCAGGCGATTATCAAACCCATATAATGGTCTACATTGAAGTTTTCCTTAAGCCCATGCTAAGAAAGGTGGAGTAAAATAAAACATAGAACTCCCATTATCAATCAAAATTCTCTTAACAATATAACATGGGTCAACAATCCCTTATGATAAGAGGATCTTGATGTTGAACTTGGACTCCTTCCAAATATTATTAAAAGTGATGGGATGATTAATACTAGATTTTTTTAACTCAGCTCTTCAAAGCGAGAGATGAAGACTTGATTAGATAGTAGTGGCCCACTTGTCGTTTCAATTTCTCCAATTATTTGGTGACTATTATGTTGTTTACGTGATGATTGTCTTGGTTGCCTGATTTGGAGCTATGTTTGTTTGAGTTGGTTGGTTTTGCACAAATTGGCGTAGATATCCTTGTTAAATGAGCCTCAATTTTCTCTTTGAGTTGTTTGCATGCCTTTAGTGTATCCATGACTTGATGGAAGTGACAATATATCGATTTCACGAATTTAGTTTTGGATGCGACCACTTGATATTTTTTTCATCTCAAATAGAGGAGGTTAACATGAGATGTGTTTTGGCGTGTATTCCAGTCGTGGTTTGCATAGTTGATGCGAGAGCCGTGGAGGAAATCATGACTTCCTTGTTGCTTCTTATGAGATTGTTGATCTGTGTTTCCTAGAGCACTCTTACATTTTTGTGGATTGTTCAAATTATTTTCGATGGGCATTAATAGCCTCATTAGAAATCTATGCTTCCACACGGTGAATGTATATGACGACCGTATCGCATTAGTGAAGAGTAGAAAGGCCCAAGAAAGCTCCCAAAATTTGGTGAGCTTAGAAGAATCTATATTCTTTAAGTGATTCACCCTCATTTTGATGAATGCGAGAGATCAAGGAATCTTTAATGATCCTGGGTTTGCAATGAACTATTCTACAAAATCTTGGCGAGTTAGTCAAAGGTATGGATGATTCCCTTGAAGGGAGTAGAACCAAGTAAGCTTGTGAGGGTATGAAAGACGACAAAGCTTGTCGATTGGATATGCATGATAATTTGTAATGGTCGATGTGTTCATGTGGGTCGCCTTCATAGGAATCAATCTTAAGTTTGAAACCCACAAATAGGATGTTGAAGAATAATTAAAGGTGAGATTCCTCATAGCGCAATGAGGAGAAGATAATTTAAAAGTGAAATTCATCTTGCATTAAGCGTCATAATTTTGCGTATAACATGGATGGGGTCAAATGAGAATGTGTCAAGCTACCGGCAAATTGATGGATTAGCGGTCGGTTGAGCTACATATGATGGATGAGTAGAACTAGCGGTGTCAAAGATGACATTTTAGCTTGACGTCAAGGAGATTAGAATTTTGACCTCCACATTCGATCGATCTTGGGGAGATGTGTTTTCATATTTTGTGTTCCTAAAGTCGGATCATCTCATTTGAGACTCTTCCATTCACATGATCTTCTAAAGAGATTTATCGTGCCTTCACTAACAGTCCATTTATAAGTGAGAAGGTTGGCATCCTTGGTTCAATTGGTTTTGAGTGACATAAGTTGGGCAGACTCGTTGTTACAGTGTTGCCTATTAGCCAAAAAACGAGGGTGTTCACAAGAATTGTGATTGAAGGGTTGTTATCCCATATAAAATTTTGCTAGAAAATATTGCGGTAGAGTAAAAGTTTTCACCTTAGCTTCATTGTGAAATCCGGCACACACACAGGTATTTAAAGAGTGAACAATAAAACTCCAGAATTTTTACGTGAAAAATCTCGAAAAGAGGGAAAAAATGGCTAGCCAAGTAAAAGCTTCCACTATGTATCTTTTTTTACAAGATCTTCCGATACGATTACGAATTGTATATGAAAGGGACAGCATTGCTAGTAATAGACAATGTTGTGACGATATTGGCGGCGATGTTGGCGATGATGTTGGCGATAATGTTGGCGGCGATGTTGGATGATGTTGACCAAATGGTGAACGGCGAATCGATGGCGGTCGACTAGTGGTTGGCGATGTCAGTGGCACGATTGTGCTTGGAGGATCTTTAGAGCTCTCTCCTCTCTCTCTTGCTTGGCCTCCCCTCATATGAGGAATGAGGGGCTATTTATAGATTGGAGGAGTGGCATCTCTGTAAATACATGCAAAACCTATACCACTCCACTTCATCGAACGGCTCAAAATGATGCCCTTGATTATATGATGTATTTTGTGCATTTGAATGCTCAAATGAAGTCGGAATTATAAGATCTTTGGCTTGTTGGAACCGGCTCGTCGAGATGCTCGATTTGACTTTGAACACTCCATATTTGAGAGCTTTTTAGGAATTTAACTAATGTCCCAAAGTTTCCAATGATATTTTAAGTGTTTGATCTCGATTCAATTTACATGACTTGCTTTCATCAAGATTCGTTCTTCTACGAGAAATTTTCGTCATGTCGAATGAAAATAATTATAATCAAAATTAATCAATATTCTAAGAAATGAAACTCATTTAAACAAAAATAAAAGATAAATTGAGGGAGTTGAAAAAAAAAACTAGAGAGAAAAAGATAAATAGAGGAAAGTAAAGAGAACATCAAGATAGAAAGTTTTCATTACTAAAATTTATCAATACATTGTAAATAGCCAACTCCATGTTTTAAGGCTCATAGAGGAATTTCTTGATTTTAAAGATTCTATTTTAATTATAAGATTAACTTCCTACATATGGTATGAAATAAAAAAATGAAATTGGCCTAGTCTAATTCAACTTTGAAATTGATAGTAGGGAATGTGCTGTTGACATTATTCAATTCTCTTTAACCTCCCTTTTGTGAAGATAGTTGTGTCAACCCCAATTGCATTAATAATGCATCAAGTTTACAACTTAGCATCTTTTTTGGTAGTCTATATATTATCTCCCTTGCACCAGTGACACCAAGCCAAATAGCTCCACCATTGGTACAGATCAATTTGATGAATTCCATCCCAAAGAGCATGAATATTAGCTTTCCTTCTTGAATGGTGGATGTTCATCTTAGGAACCTTATTTGCCAACACAGAATTAGTCTATGTCCAAGATAATGTTGGATGGTGTAGGATATGCTTTATTAACAATCTTCTTCATCTCATTGACATCATTCTATCATCATAAACTTCCTCGAAGTCCTTTCACTAAAATAACCCAAGTGATTGTGGCAGCATCGAGGAATTGGAGGGAGACCTTGCCAAACAGAGCATCTCATGAGCTCAAATAATATAAAGAATTGGAAATTTTCAAATATATTACACACCCTCTTTAAAGTAAGCATTGCTTTAATTTTTTTAATCTAACATCTATAACTTAATTGACATATAAAATCCCTTCTCCCTCCCAATAATTTCATTTAGCATCATGATACTAATATATATGTATACACAAACTTAAATATTGCTTTTTCTTTGATTTATACATCCATATTTTCTATCATAAATTTGACTAAAAACACATATTTAGTATGCCAATTAATCCTTTATATTAATATTAATATTATTATTATTATTATTATTATTATTATTATTATTATTATTATTATTATTATTATTAATATGTTGTAATAATTACATTATATGTAATGCTAATGTTAACAATATTCTTACATGTTCATCTTACACATCAAATTTCACGTCAAAATATCATGATAGAAAGTAATCGAATTGTCTCAAAACTTCGTAAATATGTTTTGAGATAAATATAATATTAACTAATTATATATAGCATATTCATCTCAAAATAATTTAAAATAATTGTAGATTTATACTAAAAAATTATGATCAAAATATCATTTTTTTAAACAATTGTCCCCATCTCTTTTGTGATAATCCTAAAATGCCAAGCCAATATTGTTTCTTGTTCTAACTTCTTGAATGTAGCCCATGTTGCTATTAGTTTAAAAATGATAGTGTAAATGCTAGTAATATTCATACCAAATTTTCTACTATTCGTTCTATAGTAGAGGACTTAGGATATACTCATTTTCAAAGAGGAATATATCGATGGATGACTTGCATATTTGTTACTTAGAAATAATATATAAAATAGTCTCATAGATGTGAAATAAGAGATAAATAAAATAATATCTTGTAAGAGACATCATTTTGTTTATGTTATAATTCTTTTTTATAGTTTGAATTTAAGTGCTCCAAACTGTTGCAAATAATTTTCAATACATTATTCTTGTAATATAACATACAATTATTAGTGTATTAATATTTTTGTGTATTGAAGTTTAATTTGAATACTAATTCCTTAGTCTTACATATGACATTTAGTACTACAATATTTGTTAGATTAGCTTATATTGGTGCTAAGCATTCTAACTACATCAAATAACTTAGAGTGACTAGCACAATTATTTTATTATGGTTGTAGAGCTATTTGGAATAATTCATAAATTTATTAAACTTTAATGTTAAAAGTCTCTTTACTATCTTTTATAAATTGCAAGCCATTTGCATTAAATATCAATTATTTCTATTTCCTAATTAATTTCTAATTTAATACTAACTTGTCAAATTTGGAATGACAATTGGATGATGGCTCACACTCTTCATGTAATAACCAAAATCAATAATTAGATTAAAATTCTCTCCCCTACAAATGAGCTAACTTTTCTAGTGTGTGTATGCCTAATTTTGTGTTTAAAATATGGACATCTAAACTTTCTTTAAAAAAGTGGCGAGAAGTTCATTGATTACTCTTTTTCACATAAGAAATAATCTATTATACATTCATGAAGCGTTTACTTGATATCCACATGATATATTTAGGTTAAAAGCTCTTAATAAATATATATCATTAATTTGATTATTTTTATCAAGATATATATAAAAATAATTATAAACATCAAAGGAAGAATGTGATAAATATATACCAAATATCAAAGATTTTAATCTTTACAACTTGAGAACATGATAGTCAAGATCTTAATAAGTTTTATGATAATTTAGATAGACAAATAACATTAAGATTTAAAGTAAATGAATATCAACCTTGTCTAATATAGATATATACTTAAAAGAGGCATGCTTTCATGATAAAAATGATAAATTTAAAGAAGAGTTTGTCATTTCACATGAGCCAATCACAACACTAAAGGCTCTGAAGATCAGCATGAATCTCAAGAATGATGAACTCTTTTATTATCATATTTATTATACAAATAATTATATTAAATGCACACTAAAATATTATGCATATTAGCAGTTCTTACAATAAGGCTAAAAATTTATGTTAATTACTAATAGTCAGTATAAAGTATATAATGTATAGAGACTAAGCAATTTAGTCATTTCTTTGATGACCCACAAAAGGCTAACATATTAAAAAATTTAAGCGCACATAAATATAAGTAAATTTATATTTAAACAAACCTACAAAAAACACAATATATGAAAACATTAAATATCTTGATTTAATATATAAAAAATAATCTAACAAATATAACAAATATAAGATAGATCAAAGTAAATTATAGAATTTTGGAAAAAATTAAAAATTTATTAAAATCTATTAGATCTATCCAAAAATTATGGATTTACCAAAAGATATAAGAATATAAACTAACTAGATGTAACCAATAACATTATAATTTTTTATTCAAGATATGCATTTAATTATAGAAAAATATAAATTTACTAATTTCTTTATAAAAATTAGAACCTTTAATTACACCAAGTCAAAATTGAAAAAGAATAATACATGAGATTCTAATATAAAATCTTAGGGCTTATAAGTGAAAGATACTTACCATCATATTTATAGAGAAATCAAAGAAATTAAGCAAGAATAAAACTTAGTAGCTATAAAAGTGAAGTAGGCAGATGTCGAAAACCATAGACTAGAAGAGGAAAGGTGGAATGGAGAAAATAGGTCTTGGTCGAAAAAAAAATAACATGAATTACATATACTTATATTTTAGATAATTTTTTTGCCAAAAAGAATTATCAGCCGAATTTTCATAAAAAAAAGTACTTGCAATTTTTTTCTGATAATAATAATAATAAATTCAATTGGAATTATTGATTAAAAGTTTTCATAGATGTGCCTACCATTTATTATAATTTTATTATTGTGCAATATAGAATTTTTGAAATAAGCTATTCATCCTAACCAAGAAAATTCTAACCAAGTTTATTGGTCGTGTAAGGGAAAATATATTGTAGAGATAAAATACATTAAATGACTCTACTTAGAATATGACATATGAAAAGTAGAAGAGCTAACTTGTTTGGAAATGCAATATTTGATCTATATCTACTGGTGTAAATGGAGCAGAACATGTATTCCAAATGGGAGAACCAATTCTTTTAGGGATTTGTTTCTATCAAAGATCTTCATTCAATGGCTCTTGAACTAAGATGTCTATCTTCATTAAACTTATTCAAACACACCGTGGGTTGGGTTAGGGAAAGATGTGCATCAAATGTCAAATGTAGTATTCAAACTTTCAAGTGATTTTAATCATGTAAACATTATAAAACAAACGAGGGCTTTAGTTTCAATAATTCAAAATTTGTTTGCAAACAACAAATTAAGAGGCAACAATAAAACATCCTCAAGCCCATTTTCTTTATATATATATTGAAGAATGATACTCATTGGAGAATTGGGTTAAACAACAATGTTACATTACGAACATACTTCTGCCATAATCATCCTTCCTAGACTTAAGTCATAATCTTCAGTTAACATCATATTCAAGCATGTAATCCCGTTAACATCATATTCAAGCATGTGTTTCCATCCATTTTAGTACTACTACCCTTATCTTGCTTGAATCAGAACTATCTTCCAATTGATATCATGCTACAAACTCGCTTATATTACAACAACCTTCTTCAAGATCGCTATAAAATTGTTTTTTATTATAGACGTCTCCATTTAGATTGGCACTCAAATATAGCCAAAATTATATTATAATAGATCTAAAACTATGTTTGCCCCAAGGTAGACAATTGCCCGCGCAATTGTTAAGAATATGTTAAATTTTAGGAGCTTGTTCACCTTTAAATTTCAACTTTGCTCAATTCTCATAAAAATATTCAACTTAATCTTTATTTGTCAATGCAATAGTTTATTAATGAAAATAAAATCTGAAAACATTCACATTTATGCCTACTTATATATTTCTCTTATAAATGTGGTGATATTATCTTCTTTATGTTTTTTTAATACTAATTTTCGTATATATATTTATGTAAATATTATTATTTTATTATTATATTGCATAATAACTTAAAATTTATTTGTCAAAGAAAAAAGTTGGTTATCGTTCGACTCTAATTACCAAATCAATATTATTAATCATCGAATAAAATCTTAGTAAAAACATAATTTTTTATATTAATTATTTAATTTTAATCATAGTTTATGAGGTATTTGAGAGGATAGCATCTACATATCATCAAATCATAATATATCCGACCAACGAGCTTCATCAAGAATGTACCACTTCCAATAATGTGACCAATTGTGAGGCTATTTGGCACCCCAATTCTCAATGTATATTGCTTATGCTTTTTTTTGGGTCGTCGGACTTTCATGATTGCCTCCATTATCTATTTCTTGGTGATTATCCTTTAAACTTTTATTTAATGCTCGATATTTCATCATTTTTTAATTGAAAAAAATTAAATTGGTTATTTTAGTATATTTTTATCAAAATTAGTTTAAATTTATTTTAAAACTAAAGATAACTTCGTAGCACCATATGGGCTTCTCTTTAATTCATTTTTTGAACCATTAGATCATATGTTCAATTTAAATGTGGGTAAGATTTGTTAAATGTAATATATTTATAGTTTAATGTCATTATTCTAATTTTGATCATTAAGAATATTGTAGACATTAATTTTATTTTAGGATAATTATAATATTAAAATTTGATTTATTACATGATGTAGCTTGGTGTATGCTTTATATTGATGACATTCTTCTTGTTGATAAGACTAGAGGGAGTCCAAGAGAAACTTGAATTATGGAGGTCAACTTTAGAGTCTAAAGGTCTTAGTTCAAGTAGATCTAAAGGTGAATAAATGTAGTGTAATTTTAGTTGTAGAAGTTCTAGTAGAAGTGTTTTAATATTGAGTGAACAAGTCATTAAAAGAGTGAGCAATTGAGATATCTAGGCTCTATTGTTCAAAATGATGGTGAAATAGATGGAGATGTTATTAGTAGAATTCAAGTTGAATGGTTGAAGTGGAAGAATGCATCTGGCCTATTGTGTGATAGAAATGTACCGCTTAAACTTAAGGAAAAATTTTATAAGATAATCGTAAGACTTGTGGCCAATAAAAGAGAAGCATAAGACTAAGGGTGTGTTTGGGATGGCTTTCTAGCTACTTTGTTTTTTAAAATAGCCAAAATATAAAACTTCATTTGGCAACCAAATTATTATCTGCTTTTCAGAAAATTTTGTGATGAAAAAGCTTATTTGAGAACCAGAGCTGTTAAAGTGTAGTGGGTATCAGAAAGCTGTTGTTTGAATTTTTCAAAAAGAAAAAAATTTATAATACACACAACAGTTTTTTCAAAAAATTGCTTTATCCACAGCAGCTTCACAACTAGCTTTTTAAAAAGCTACAGCTGCATCAAACAAACCCTAGTATTGTTGAGATAAGGATGCTCAGGTGGATGAGTGGCTTTACTCTTAGAGATAAAATGCAAAATGAGTATGTTCGGGAAAAGTTTGAGTAGCTCCAATGGCAAATAAGATTAGAGAGAGTCGCTTTAGATGGTTTGGGCACATAAAGCGCTGGTCGTCGATGACCTGATTAGGAGAGTAGATGCATTAGATTTGCCTTATGTTAAGAAAAGTAGTGGTAGACCTAAAAAGGCTTGGTTAAGATGTACAAAAAATGACCTTATTATACTTGAATTAAATGAAAATTTGACACATAATAGGACACAATGGAGAAGAAAGATTCATACGTAGCCCACATAGTGAGATAAAGGCTTGTTGTTATATCTGGCGTGTGTCTACCGCTATTTTAAAAAAAAATTATTCTCTAATTTTGAGCATCTATTTTTACAATGTTATCAAAAAAATTGAACAATAATCGACAAATTGTCAAAATATGGATAGAAAATACTTGAGTCAAACTCTCTAAAAACTTTAATTAAATTTTATTTGTTATTTATATTTTTATGTTATAATCACAATTTTAAAAAAGAGTGAATATTGGTTGTGACTAAATGTTATAATTATATCTTTGTAAAGAATGATTAAATGAGTCATATCTTTAAAATATTTTAAATCACATCATTAATAATTATTTTAATAAGAATATTATTAAATTTAATAAAATATGAAAAGAATTTGTCAAGAAATTTTGATATATTTTTCTCAAAACATGCCATATGATAATAAAATAAAATATATATGAAGAAAATTCGAGGAATTGGCTAAAATTAAAAATAATAATAACAACAAATATCAATTGCTTGGTTGTAGTGGCTTATTGCATTAGAAAGGAAGCCAACAACTAAGCCGATGAACTCTCCAAATAAGGTCAATTTATCCTTAAATTTTTTGTATCAAAATATAATGTTAAAATTGAAAAATAAAATTCTAAATGTAAAAGACATTTGGGAGTTTTGGGAGAGTGATGTTGCAAAACATACGATTGTGACTTTTGGAAGTATTTTGAAAATTTATGATGAGATAATTATATTTTTAAACTTAATCTGACTATCTGTGATGACGGCTAGGAATCTTCAATTTGATTTTTGTAAAAAAAAAATGTATATCTACTACAACTTTATTCAATAGATTCTTCTACGGTACTTTCGCCATTAATTTTGCATTCACTTGCAACTATCTCAAGAAAGAACAAAGAAAGAAAGAAATGAAGAGCTCGGCTACCCCCATAACATGAATTTTTTCTAAATTGTAACAATTCTTTTGTAATCTAGGTTGTATACGGGTAGAGCTTTTTTCTTTTCTTTTGTTTATATACCACATATCTTATTCTTTTGCACTAGTTTTATAAAATTATTTGGTGTTTGTTTAGCTTGTGCATTAAGATGACATGATTTTTCTAGTTTCTTCATTGATTGATGAATGACGGATGATTAGACTCTTAGGAAAAAAATAAATTTTCTATCCAATTAATCAACTCAAAATTAAAATTAACAACTCATAACCTCACCTAAAAAGCTTAGGATATAAATCAAGATAATAAAAGAATTAGCAACCCCTTAGCTTGATGTTGTATGTCTCACATCATGCATAAAAATATATTGCTTCACTCTTGTTAATGGAGGGCTTCCACCTTTGGATGACAAAATGGCTTGACCTTTGAGACCCATGGTGAAAATGCACCTCCTTCTTACTGATTTTAGCCTATAATAAAACTTCTTATTCATTAGGCATATGAAATCTCATAGCCTGTGTCAAATAAATTATCCAAAAATTATAATAAAACTTAACAAAATTAGCATTAGATTATGTCATTTATTCATGTCCTTCATGATCTAGTCTTTTAGAGTATGTTTAAGGACTTAATATCTTTCTAAATAAATAATAGCCTAGCTATCTTGCAAAGCATAAGATTTGTCTACAGTATTTAAAATTATAGGAGGAGTTGTTCCAAAAATTGTTAAACATGGGTGATTTATCCTCTCTTGTGGAGGTAAACAATATACACATTTTCGCCATAGATTTAGGTCATGCTTTGGCTCTCGCCAAATCTCCCTAGATTTAGGTTAGGTCGATGTTTTTTTTTGCGGGCTATAAGCATAAATCCTCACCTCTTAGGCATTTCCATGATCTTGTGTTATGGGGTTGTAAGCCCTAGATTTCTAATAAAAATTCAACATTAATAATTAAATCTCTTCAAATTTTAAAAATATGAAGCCCAACCATAGGATAGTTTAGGATACTAACTAGGTTTCCTAGCATCGTGAGCATCCTCTACTCATCTCCATTTGGTTTCGATAATAACTCCATCCTTTTGATCAATCTCACTTGATCTTCCAAAAATAACCAATTTGTTGATAGTCCTATCTTTAAAATCTTTGGAGATAATGATCATTTACCTTAATCGAGAGTATTTTTAAGGAATCTCATTCTTTATGATGTAATTAACAATGGGGGCTTGCCTCCATAGGGAACTTAACGAACCTGGTTTAAAATAAACCCTGCTTTACTTTTTCATGTAAAGTAGGAGAAGAATCTCTAGTACATTCGAAGACCCATTATCCTTAGGAGTCCTTAATAGGTGATTAGGTGTATGGTAGGATGGTGACTACTCTCTCGTGAGATAGTACATCATTCCTCAATGTCGTACCCGATCACTCTAATAAGAACATCTGCGGATCTACATGGCGTCCAACAACATACCAAAAATTTTATTTTTCAAATTCCCCCAAAGAGTTTGAGAAATAAAAATAAATACCACATACTATTAATCAATGTATTTATCACAAGATTAGTGAGAGTAAATTCAATATTCTAATGCTATATGTTGATAATATTCTAATGGCAAGTAGCAATATGGACCTTTTACATGAAAATAAGAGATTTCTTTTAAATAAATTTAAAATGAAAGATCTTGGGAATGCGTCTTTTATATTGGGTATACAAATTCATCAAGATCGTTCTTTTGGTATACTTAGTTTATCACAAACAACATATATCGATAAAGAGTTTAGTAGATTTGGAATGAAAGATTGTGCAAAAAAAGATACACACATTTGAAGGTGATAAGTTCTTTACTTCATTGTCTAAGAAATGAATTAAAAAGAAAGAGATAGAAAAGATCCCTTATGCATCTATAGTATAGAGTCTTGTCTATGTTCAAGTTTGTATACTTTCAGATATTACATATATTATTGGAATGATTGATAGATATTTAAGTAACTCAAAATGAATCATTAAAAAATAATAAAATGGGTTATAGATTATCTAACATTAATATATTTTATGCTCACATATCAGATCGATCATTTAGAGATCTTGGGGTACTCTAATTTTGATTTTCTGATTGCCTTTGTAGAAGATCCACTTTATACATTATTTTCATATTAGCTATATATCTTAGAAGAGTGTTAAATAATCAATCATAGTTTTTCACTATGAAAGCATAATTTATAGCTTGTTATGAGGCATCAAATTAAGGAATATGGTTGAAATTTTATTATCGGGATAAATATATTTGATGTAATAGAGATCATTAAAATAAATTATGATAACACTAAGTTGTATTCAAAGAATAAGAAGTTAGTCAAAATCAAATCATATTAACATAAAATTTTTTATTGTAAAAAAAAAGGTTCTGAGTTCTCAAGTATCTATGGACCACAAATCTTTTGATTGTAGATTTACTTACAAAAGATTCACCACCTAAATTATTTCATAAATATGTGACTCATATGAGAGTTATTTACTTTGATAATATGCTAGAATAGTATGAGTTATTTTATGATATTTAATGTAAACATGTTTTTTTCGATCACACTAAAGTATTATTATTACATTATTATTTAAAACTCTAAAATAAACTTATGTAACTATATTTATAACTTTTTTTAAGTTATTAAATCACCGATTGGAAATATGTATGTATATGATCACATAAAATTTTCATGCTACACATCCATACTTGATCTATATTGTTAATCATATTGATTTAGTGATCATTGATGAGTCTTGTTATAAAAAATTATAACAAATATCACTTTGATTATATATCAAGTTTGTTAATGACCCAGAGTCTAAAGATATTTTTTGTGAAGATAGCAAATATAAAGCTCTTAAGATATTAATAATGTATGAGAAGTGAAAGATTGTTGGAAATGTTGGATGTGGACACACACACACAGAAAATATAAGGGTTTGTGTGTGGGCTTACAATAATAATAATAATAATAATAATAATAATAATAATAATAATAATAATAATAATAAATGGGCCTAAGTAAATATTTTATGAGCAGATTTTGGTTTTTTAGTTTAAGTTATAGATGAATTTTGGAGGGTTTTATTATCTTATTTTATATATAAGTGCATTTTGATTTTATAGTTTTTCTTCATGACAACATTGAATTAATTTTGTTAATTACAATCTAATATTTTGATTCAATTATAGTTCTCAATGTTGGATACAACGATTATGTTGCTTACTACATTGTTTTTTTTTGTTAGTTAATAATTATTACATGGGTTAATATATATATATAATAAAATACATACAATTCTTATGTATTTATATATTTAATACATAAACTTCAAATTTTACATATATATAACACCCCAATCTTAAAAATCATATGAAAATATCATCATCACTTACTTATTAAATGTAAAATGTACATTTTTAAGCATAAAAAATATTATATAAGTAAATATGTAACTTCAGGTATTAGATTTGTTAATATATAGAAATTGTGTGGTACGTTTGTAAATCTTTCATATATATATGTATATATATATCTAGATATATACTTATTTATTTATTTGTGTTTTAGTTAGATTGTTGGCAAAGAAGAGAGTAATAAATTGGATGCAGGCAAACCAATATGTCATGAAAATGGCTAATTGTTCATAAGATTGAGTTTGTAAAATTGATAATTATAAATTTATAATCAACAAATAAAAATTATACCTCCATTTTGTTTCACTTTGATTCCGCTCAAACAATTCTTTATAGTTGATGTCCCATTTTTTAGATAGCATGCCTCACATAATTTTCCTAATTATGAATCGATCATGGAGTCTCGGATTTTAATCCAACAATATTTACACCATACCACAAGCCTTGATAAGATTTTGCTCATCTCACTCTAATGAAATTGATTGGCCTCACGTAAGGATGATCTTAATAGGCCTATTAGTTATGATGGTTCAATATATGTCTTAGACTAACTAATATTAAGATATAGACTATCATATTAGGATAATAGTATCTCAAGTATAGTTTTTTTATGTTGATTTTGATAAATTAAAGTATAAACATATCATCAATATCAAGAGTGCCACTTAGATATATCTTAGAATGTATATAACCTTAAGGAGCAAAGTCCCTTTCAAAGAATGATCAACTCAAATTAACTACTTAATTTAACATGATCTTAAAGCTTTGATTTATGAATATTTTACATTAATTTAAGTAAGATTTATTAATGATTGAATATTATGTTTAAAAATTTTAAAAATAAATAGATAACTTTTTATAAAGATTTTTTATAAATTGTAGGTAGTCATAAGAAATAAATTATGGAATTTTAATTTAAATATATTATCATATTTAACCAAAAATATTTGTTATTTTCTATTGAATAAAAATAATTAATTTGATAAAATGAGAGTTAATAAGTGAGCATATATTACTAAATAAATATAATAAAATTCTTAAATGATCAATATGAATGTTAAGTTAAAATATAATCAAGTGAAGGTTAATATATTTTAAATTATTATATAGTTGAACATGAACAACATACATTTATTTAATAATTTTTTGTGTTAAGAATGACTAGATAACTTTTTATAAATATGATTTTTAAAAATTTAGAAGATGAATAATTAATTTTTTATAAAGATTTTGATAAATTGTAGGTAGTCATAAGAGTTAAATTATGAAAAATTATTTTAAATATATTATCATATTTAACCAAAATATTTATTGGTTTGTATTGGATACAAATAATTAATTAGATAAAATGAGAGTTAATAAGTGAACATATATTACTAAATAAATATAATAAAATTTTTAAATGATCAATAGGAATGTTACTTTAAAAATATAATCAAGTAAAGGTTAATATATTTTAAATTATTATATAGTTGAACATGAACAACATACATTTATTTAATAATTTTTGTGTTAAAGACATAGATTGTTTATCAAAATATACGTATTAATAAATAATGAAAATATATAAATCATAAACTTTATAATTGATAGAAATGCTATTTAATTATGGCACATGTCAACACAACTAATCATAATGTAAAGACATAAATAAAAGATTAAATGGATAATTAAAAATTCTAAATCAAAAAAATTATATAAATAAGAAAATAATAATGAAAATGAAGTATTATGACTTGATGAAATTGTCTTGTAGAACAAATATACTATTTCATTATATGATTTTTAACCATTCTCTAATTTTATTTTTTTTCAAACTTCTATCAAAGCCATTTATTAATTGAACAATGAATGTAAGTAGAGATCGATGCACATAAATTTTATGTTGTGCCTTAATTGAGAAAGTCTTGGGGGAACCAATGAAGTTTGTGATATTATCTTTATACTCACTATCTAATTCCTATGAGGAAAATAAATAAATTAAATAAATTTGAAAAATATAATATATTATTTAGAAATTTAAAAAATATATATAAATTGATTACCTTTATTTTTTTTACGTAGATCTATTGCATACCAATAATAGTCATCATCAAATAATATAAATGTAGAATTTGAGGTTGCAACATCTAATTTAATGAGATATCTATATGAAAAAATCAATATAAGAAACATAATAACCATTAAATATAAATCATTTTAATTTCATAAATTATTTACCTCAAACTATATTCTACATTTTATTTGAGCACTTGGTACATTCTATTGAATCTTCTTTTATAATTACCTTTGATTTACATGTACTATATGCATTATACTAAAGGTTTCCTTCTTCTTTTATTCCTTTTGTAGACACCCTTGTATCATAGTACTTGATCTAGTAAAATAATAATTATTATTATAAAAATACATAATTTTATATACATACCTCTCCTGATAAATGCTCAGATGTATGGATCTTAAAAAAAATCAATTAGTACATATCTTTCATTAGTTAATTGACAGGGTATAGAATTTCATTAAACCTATAATTTAAATTTCAAGTTAACTGAAAGTAATTATTATAATAAACTAATCAACCATATTTAAAAAAACTTACATACAAATCCTTTATTTTTTTTATTCTATCAAATCTAGATTAATTTCTAAACTTGTTGATGATGTTGTTGACAATGCAAAACCGTAATTTTAAATATATAATGATTATAAAAAAAATTAAAAATCAATACAATGTATAAATTGTTGTAACCATTAAAATTGCATTACAAAATATTAAAATATATTTAAGAATATTATATCATTATAATATTTTCCAATAATTAATTTTGCTAATATTATTTAAAACTCATCTTTTAATTTTTCTAATTGTTGGCCTTGTAGCTAATGCTTCCCACAAGTGAAAGTAAATAACCAGACACAAGCAAATATATATATATATATATATATATATATATATATATATATATATATATATATATATATATATTACAAAATATTTTTTTCTTAAGTTGCAATCTAAGTGTCATGTTAATCCAAAACTTGTAGGTCTCCCTTGATAATTTTTTTATCCATATACACCAATCTAACGTCTTTAACTTTCATAACCAATAGAAGAATATATGTTTCAAATATAAATAAATATTATTAAAATTAAAAATTTCATATAATAAGAAAGAAAAATATAATAAAACTAAGAAAATTTGTACATGAAGGTGAATTTGGATTTGACTTCATATCTGATATTGTTGATAATTTAGTAGATGATGAGAAATTATTATCATCAACTTCAATATTTTTTTTGAGATTATTTTATATAATCTAAAATTTATCATTCACATTATATTTTTTTTTATATTTTAAATTTGACCATTTGATAACATATATATCTTGCCAATATTTAATTTGTTAGTAAAGTTATCGATAATATCATTGTACATTATTGCATATATCTTTGAACAATGTTCATAAGAGAAGAGAAATCATTGAAATTAAAGTTAATTATTTAAAAAAAAATATTGATTATAAAGAATATAATACAAAATCATTACTAACAAAATTGTATATAATAATATAATAAAATCCAAAAATATTTAATTGTAATAATTAATTACTTTCACATCCATCAAAGTAACTTTTTGGACCTTTCCTTGTCCTGATTTAAAATCTTTTATATTCTCTTTTCAAACTAAAACTTTTATGCTCTAGTAACATTGATGCGCTAATTGAGTGATAATATTTGATGAATCCATAAATATTGACCTATCATAATTTTTTTAAAATATTTAGAGTTGTTAGCATATGCTTAAGAAGTGAAAATGTATTATGATATTTCAATAAAAGAATAAATAAAATTTATTCATATCAATAAAGATTAAAGATTTTTTATATACCTAAAGATTATTAAGAAGATATTAGTATATTTTTGTATACAATATTTCTTGTATAATGACGTTGCCTTGATGCATATTTATCATGATGATAAGCACTTGTTTTGTTCATTGAAATTCCTAGATAATGCAACATATAATTGTTCATACGAGAATACATCGAGGAAGATATATTCCAAAATTAGGTATTGTTTGACCTTTTTTTATGATTGTCATTGTAAAACATAGATGCATTGAAAATTGTTTTCGTTTAAATTCAAATGGTAGAGTTTCATCGTCACTTGGACATAAAGGTATTCTTGGGATCAAAAATAATTTGCTAGAGAATTGAGCAGTTGATATTTCTGCAAGAATAACATTCTCTTTAAATAATTTGCAAATCATTCTTGTTTTATTGCATAATCCATTTGAAAGATCTAAATTTCTTAATAACATTATTGGACAATTTTTTTTAGAACAAGTCGATGTGGAGGAAGTCCATTAGGTGCCAACGAGTTCAGAAATTTCACATAATAGAGATTAGATTTGCCATCAATAACACTATCAAAATTGAAGTAATTTATCTAAATTCCTGGAAAATATTTTTTAAGCTTTTGATTTATCTTATGAGCATACGTATTTTTGTTGCAAAGATAGCTCTTTTCATAATGTAATCAGTTGATATAGCATTTTCATGCAAACATGAATATATATCATTTATTAATAAATCTTCTGAATCTTCACCACTCACATAGTTTATTATCATCTCATTTAGAATCTTACTAATCAATCAATTTGCTCATCTCCATTTCCAATTCTAAGTATGAATTAAAATAATGAATCATTTTTTGCTCTCATATTCTTTTTTAATTTAAAACTTCTATATCGATAAATATGACTTAACTAAACTATGCTTAATAATTTCATTTTTTGATGCACGCCATACCTCTACAACTTATCGAAAGTCACCTTCAAATACAATCATTTTGCCACTAAAATAAATAGAGTTATTCATAATATCTCTTAATGTTACGTCCAAAGACTCTATTGATGTTCGCTTTACCATTGGGCTTCATCCCAAATTATAAATACTTGATTTTCTTAATAATGCAAGACCACTTTGATTTGGTATTGCACATCTACTTATTTTGCATTTATTGGTATTTTAAATGTTGAATGTGTTGTTCGATCTCCTGGCAAGATTGATGCTGCTACCCCACATGTTGCTATTACTATTGCTATGTGACCGTCCATTCTTAAGATTGCAAGTAATGCTCGATATAAAAATATCTTTTATGTACCACATTGACCATCTATAAAAAATATGTCATTCTTCTTATGATATACACGGTTTATAATTTCTACATATGCCTTTTTCTGATCTACATTAAGTCTAATTATGTTAATATCTCCACTTGGTGTCGTTACATTTAATTCTTCCATTAGCTCCCTCTTTTGAAATTCTTCATCTTTCTCAAATGAAGTAATATTTTCTCGGGCAATTTAGGTAGATCAAATTCGAGATATACTCTTACCCATTCTCTTAATAAATACTTTGATGTTTTTTTAATGTTTTTCTCACACATAATTCTTCAAAAAGACTACCATTATTTTGATAATCTTGAAATAATTATTTCATAGTTGATTTATATTTGTAGACTAACAGTAAATTAAATAATTAGCAAAAAAAAATAGTCGTATTTCAAATGGCATTTGAAAATTGGATGCATTGTTTAAATATTCTGAAATATAGTCACCCTTCCAACAAACCATTACAACTTCTTTAAATGTGAAAACTGTATTTTTTTACTTTTTATAAATCAATAAATGATGTTTGTCCATAAGCATGATTTAATAACATTCTTAAATAATATCTTTCACCCTTCGATGGATTTGATTTATGCACCAATTTGCTCAAACTTTTGTCATCTTTTCCAAAAAAATTTTGTCTTATCCGAGACATATTTTTCTAGAATTTCACTATATAGATATTGTTTTTGCCTCATAATCTCTTTTAATTAACTCAAAAAACTATGACAACATAGTTTTCTTGATATTACTAAATGTTAATAAATCACATAAATTCTGATTTTATTTATAATATATAGCATGCATGTCTTCTAAATGTAGCTATAAATTACACACTAATGGATACATCTCATTTAAATCAAATTCAAATATTCTCCATAATGCTTCTAGGGTTGATACCCATCTTCCATCTTAATAGTTGAATCTCATCAAAATTTTCTCTCTAATTCGTGAAATTAAAATTGATATTTTATCATTATGTTGACCTTACTTTTGGAATGAGTTCTCAATCTCCTCATCATAGATCTAGGACTCTTCTGACACTAAGATCTTCTTAGTCTTAAGATACTTCTAGTGATTTGGTGAACACTTAACCTAAGCCTAGAGGCTTAGAAGGGTTAGTCATAGGAGTTGGCTATGCCTAAGGGACTTAGGGAGACTTAACCCTATGATAAACCAATCAATGTTCTTTCTCAAATCAAACCCCAAATTAAAATTTGAATTCAAATTCAAAATTCCAAAATTTACAATCAATCTCAACCTCAAATCCAAGCTCAAAATCCTTCCTAAGCCTTATGATTGAATCCCATGGATTTAGCCCTACCCAAATAAAATTCAATCAAACCCAACTCTAAATGATTGAAACCCATGATCAAATCCAAGCTTTAAACCCCTCTTAATCCATGTGATTCTACAAACTTAGCCAAATCTCCACCCAATTCAATCCAAATTCAATTGATTTCTTCTTGAGCGAATCATATATTCAATCATCTTCACAAATATAAATGAAATCTACACTCGAATGATCAAAATTCAATCAAACTAAATCAAATTCTCTTATAAGCCCTTTGGACCTACCTTGATGAGCTTGGCTAAATTTACTTTCAAATCACTCCAAACTCATTTGATTTTCTTATAAATCAATTATTTCTTTAAATATCTTCCCAAATATAATTGAAACCTACATTTAAATGACCAAAACTAAATCCAAAATCAAATCAAAACCTAATCAAAGACCCTTTCACCAATTCTTTAGACTTACCAAATTCCATCCAAATCAAGTCAAAACCAATAGATTTTTTCTTGAGTCAATCATTCCTCCAACCACCTATCAAAATATAAATGAAACATGCAATTATCAAACCAAACTAAGATCAACCCAACTCAAAATCAACTTAGCCCTTTTTTGTAGCTCTATAATTGGCATACTAATAATAACTTCAGCCTAATCATCAAATAGTGTAAATGTAGAATTTAAGGTTGTATCTTCAATATCTAATTTAATAAGATATCTATATGAAAAAATCAATAAGAAGCTTATATGGCTACAATCATACAAGACGGACTTGGATGCTCTCATTTATCTGAATGTTGATTTATACTTTGTTGAATGACCCACTTGGGTTGTTATCACATCTTCTATTCTATTTGAGCTCTCCGTTGTTAAAGGAGTGTTGTTTTCCCTTTATCTTTTGTATCGTGGCTTTCTCTCCCATGTGTATGTAGTTGGCTTTATACTTTGGTGTCTTGCTCTTTCATTACCAACTCTCTTCCAATGGATGGGTTGGTTCCCCAAGTTTGTAGGCTATGATGGATGGTTGATTTCACCCATTCCTTGGTAGTAGCCTCTTGTATCCCTTCCTTTGGATTTGATGCACATGGTTGTCATAGTTGGTGTGATCGTCAGATTTTTCCACAACTCTATTTATCTCGTGTTTTCGTTCTACCTTGATTTAGCTCATATCACTTTAATGGTCCTAACTTTTTCTAGATGTTTGCATGTGTTCTTCTCGCATGTCATTTCTTTCGAGGTATAAACTTCTTCCTTAACAATCGCTATTGTTGTTGCTTTATATTTTCTCATGTGTATCTTTTGCTTTCTTTGGTTATTTTCTTTCTCTTTTATATGTGTGGATTATTGTTAGTCATTTACTCTCTAGGATGATTGTAGCTCTTTGAGCGAGCTTTTTAAGTTTACCCCTTTTAAGGACCTTGTAACCCTTTTTGTGGTAATAAACTTCCCCTATATGGGGTTCCCAAAAAAAAATCAATATAAGAAGCATAATAAATATTAAATATAAATTATTTTAATTTCATAAATTATTTACCTCAAATTATATTCTACATTATTATTTGAGCACTTAGTACATTCACGAATCTTCTTTATAATTACCTTTGATTTACATGTATTAAATGCATTATACCAAAGGTTTCTTCTTTTATTCCTTTTATAGACACCCATGTATTATAGTACTTGACCTAGTAAAATAATAATAAATTAGTAATAATTAATATTATAAAATACTGCAGTATATATACATACCTCTCATGATAAATGCAGATGTATTGATCTTAAAAGATCATGTATATCTTTCATTATTTGATTGACAGAGTATTGATTTTCATTAAACTTATAATTTAAATTCCAAGTTAAGTAGAAGTAATAATTATAATAAACTAATCAATCATATTTTTTAAAAAAAAAGTACACAATTTATTTCTTTTGATTATAAAATCGATTAATTTCTAAACTTTTTTGATCATGTTGTTGATAATGTGAAACCTATAATTTTAAATATATAATAATTATAAAAAATTAAAAATTAATGTGCAATACATGTATAAATTATTTGTAACCATTAAAATTCTTCATTACAAAATATTAAAATATATTTAAGAATATTATGCCATTATAATATTTCCCAACAATTGATTTTGCTAATATTTCTAGAAACTCATCTTTTATTTCTTTTAATTGTTGGCATTGTACTATAGCTACCACAATGTGAATGTAAATAACTGCACCAGCAAAAATATATATATTACAAAATGATTTTTATTTCTTAAGTTTGTAATATAAATGTCATATCTTAATCCAAAAACTTAAGTCTTTCTTGATATTTTTTTTATTATATATCATTCTAACATCATTAACTTTCATAACAAATAGAAGAATACATGTTTCAAATATAAATAAATATTATTAATATTAAGAATTTCATATAATAAGAAAGATAATAGAATAAAATAAGAAAATATGTACCTAAAGGTGAATTTGGATTTGACTTGATATATGTTATTGATAATTTAGTAGATGATGAGAAATTATTATCATCAACTTCTTCACATATTTTGAAATTATTTAATATAATCTTAAATTTATCATTCATTATAAAATTTTTATTTATATTTTTAATTTGTTCTTTTAATATCATATATATCTTGCCAATATTTAAAATGTCGAAACTTATTGATAATATCATTGAACATTATTGTATATATCTTTAAACTCTATTCACAAGACAAGAGAAATCATTGAAATTAAAGTTAATTATTTTTAAAAAGTACTAATTATAAAGAATAAAATATAAATCATTACTAACAAAATTGTATATAGTAATATAATAAAAATATTTAATTACGATAATTAATTACCTGCACATCCATCAAAATAACCTTTTAGACCATTAAAAGATAAATTTAAATTTAAACATTATAAACAATAACAAATATATATAAAGTTGGGTTATAATTTATTTAATGTTGTTATGTTCTATTATGAAGTTCATTATTGTTGAAATTCTATAAAACAAACTATGTAGAGACATTTTATGAACTCGACTACTAAATTAGAATTATGAACTATGTGATTTCAATTAAGATTAATTTGATAGAAACAATAAAAGAAGTAGTTTTAAATTAGATCTTTTATTTGTAAACTGAGAAAATATAAAACAAAAGTAAAATGCATATCTTTTGATGTAAAAAATAAATTAGGTAGAAAATATTCCTGAAAAAAAAAAGAAAAAAGTTCAATAAGTATGTTAAAAACTAAAATGGAAATCATATATCCTAAAATTCATACTAACCTCGATCATAAAGCTTTCTCAAAATTATCGACGTCTTCTCTCTAACGTTTCTCTCTCTCCCATCTTTGGGAAATTTACATACATAGCAGGAGAAAATAACGTTGTTTTAAAAAGCCTTCTTTCTAAAGTTTCTCTCTCCACTCTAGGAGAAAATATCGGAATTAAAAACGTTTATATAATAAAATTAATTGAAAATAACATAAACGTGTAGATTAATATAAGCGTTCATTAATTATTTATATAATTGGAAATCACAGTGAATTTAAAATAATTTATGTAAACTCATTAATTATTTATAATTAAGTTTATTAATTTATTTTTAGAATTTGGCTGTTATATATTATATCACTAGGATTGAAATCATCAAATCAATTTGAATATAAAATTAAAGACTAAGATTAGAAGAAACACAAGCTAATTTTTTTAATAATAGAATATATATATATATATATATATATATATATATATATATATATATATATATATTATATTTATGTAATATTATTTACACCCACCAAGCCATGGCTATGAGGAACGACATCTGAGTATAGCAAAGATGGCAACGCTGATCTCATTCTCATCGACCGGTTTGAAGGCTTTTGCTTCATCATATCTATCATCACGTTGAGATCTCTCACTCTCTCTCAATCTATGTATATATATTATATATATATATATATATATATATATATATATATATATATATATATATATATATATATATATATATATATATATATATATATATATATATATATGTTATGATAAAACCTTAGAGTAAAAGTTTTTGCCATTGTGAAATACAAACGTATAAAAGTGTGAACAATAAAACTAATTTTTAATAAAATCTAAAAGATAGAAAAACCACAATTTATAAAAGCTTCCATGTATATTTTGACAAGATCTTATAAAGATTGAATTGTATATGAAAGGAACAATGTCCTTGTCATTGTAATTGCAGTAGATATGATGGTGTTAACAATTGGAAGTGCGGAACAATTAAGAAAAAATACAACAAATTTTTAGAAGTCATATAAGATAGAGATTGATACAAGGATCAATTGGTAATCTAATATTACGTTTACGATTGTAGGATCTTTAGAGCTCTCTTCTCTCTTGCGCCTTCCATATGAGGAATGTGCTATTTATAGATTAGTGGCATCTATGTAAAAAACATGCAAAACCCGTAATATTCATCGATGACTCAAAATGATCCCTTGATCATATGATTATTTTGTGTATTTGAATGCTCAAATGATGTCGAATTATGATATCTTGGGCTTGTTAGATTGCAAGACGCTGATTTGACTATAAACACTCTATGTTTAGAGTCGATTGATAATAAATGCTTGATCGATTTGTCTTGATTCACTGTCAATGCTTTCACATCAAGATTTGTGCTTACTAGAAATTTTTCGTCATATCGATTTATTGGATGATATTATCTCAATCATCCAAAATATATATCAATATTTGAAAATAGCAGATTCTTCAATGAAATTTGTATTAAAATACATTTTGAGAGAACATATCTTAACGAGCATAAAATTATGACCATAGTGCCACATGTGCGCATGTAAATATTTGAATCCATGTGGACATTTACTACTTCACCACAGTTTTGGATTACGATAATCAAAAAATTATAGTATTCTTTTATAAAGAAATTTGCGATGGTTATAATCCACTTATACCTTATATAGTGGTTTCTAAGATTCGTTTTTATCGATGGTTATCATTAATAAAAACATATCAAACAAAGGTTAGAGATATTGGAGATTATTAGCGATGGTCGGCAGCAATGATTAGATTAGATGGTCAGCAATAATAGTCGATGGCGCCAATGATGTTAATAATAAAAAAATGGGTGATAATTATTTTGAGGTTATAATTGTCGGCAGCAATCGCCGTTGTCACAAATAAGCGTCTTTGGTGGATGGCAAAGCCCCATCCTGATGGTGATTTTGACTATCCGAGGTTGTTTGTCGAGTGTGACTCTGGCGTTAACGTATGGAAGAGGTTGAATTGAATCCAAAGATTTTACCTATTGAGGTTGTTTGTCGAGTGTGACTTCATTAAGTATGGAAGAGGTCGAATTATCCTAGATTTTGACCTATCCAGGTTGTTTGTCAGTGTTACCCTGGCTAACCTATGGAAGAGTTATAAGTCCAAGGACCTTTTCATATCCTTGTTTGTCATCTGCTCGATGGCGTTAGTATGGAAGAGGTCAATTGAATCCACTAAATTTTGACCTCAAGGTTGTTTGTCAGTATTACCTAATGGCGTTAACACATGGAAGAGGTTGATAAAGTCCCTTGGGATTAATCATGCAGATTAGATTAGTTGTATATTTCTCAAGTGGGAGGATTAAATGAAGAAGAGACAAGCTTGTGAAAAACCATAAACTCATTACTTTAATAATGTTGGTGATACAATATTGTCACAAGATAACTTAACAAAAGGGAGGAGATACATTTGTAGAGAGAGTTAAGGACAAGATGGAGAGGAAAGGACAAATGGGATAAATTAAAGATTACAATATTTATACACCAATGATTACATATAACACTTCAGACCTCCATGTTCCAAGTTTTAAAATATTTTTCTCTAGATGTCATAACTTGGTTGTGATAATGAAGTGACAGATCTTTTACAAAACCCTCGAGGTACTTCTTTATTTTGAAGATTAAAATTGTCGATGTTGAAGGTCATAACATGATTGAGCTTGTTTGAGGTAACATGATTGTCTTATTTGTTGATTTCCATAGACTACTCCAACCAATGGAGTTTGAAATTTTATCTTAAGATGACGCACCAAGTACATAAAAGATTGATTGGAGGGTCTTCCAAATATAGCGTTGTATCTTGACTTGACCACTATGAATTTATATTTTAATCTAAACTCATATATAAATTCAACTAGTCCTAAATCAAACCAAAATCAAGACAGTTGGCCCATTTAGGTTCACTTGATCCAAAGTGACCAAAGAACCATTTTAGCCAAGTTCCAATCTAACCCAAATTGGATTGAACCAAGCTCATCAAAACCTTTCACCATGATTGTTGACCACCCTAGGATCATCAATTATCACAAATTAGGTCAAACCAAGTCAACTTTATCATTTGATCAAGTCAAAACCCTTATGAACCAAATTAGCCAAAAAACCTATCATACACTAAAGAAATTGAAACCATGGTTAACACCAACCCATGATCAATGATTGAACATGACTTGACCATCAATTGAGCCAAAAACCCAAGATCCTTTGACTCAAGTTGACCAAAATTGACCTAAAAGACAAAATACGTCAAATCATGATCCAACCCAAATTGATTGCAACCAATGGCTCAAATTTACTCCAAGTTGATTATTGAACTTAATCAAAACCATATGAGCTCTTGACCAATTAGTCCCAATTGACCAACTTAGCCCAAATTCACCTAAATGGTCAAATAGGTCTAAAACTAAATTAAATCTAAATTAACTTAAACAAAGCCTGTCATCTTCATTAATTGAACATGAATCTACATCTCCAAGCAATTTGACCAATTTGGTCCAATTTATCAACTTGACCCATTTGACCTATGAATCCAAATGAGCCAAAATCAAACCTAAGCCAAATTGATTGAAACCAATTCAAAACTTCAAACCATCATTTAACCTAACCCAAGCCTTGGTTTGACCCAATTTGCATAATTGGTCAATCTAACAATTTAATTTGACCCATAAGAGTAAAATTGAGCCAATTCTCTTGGAACCATGATCACTTGGAATGATTCGACCAAACCCATCTTGGATCAGCCCAAAGCCAACTCAAACCCAAATGGACTCAAACCCAAGGAAAATCTTCCTTCATTTTCCTCCCCACATGGGATTTTGCAAAATTAGCAAAGTCCACTCATCCTTTCCACTTGAAACCCTCACACACCCAAATGGGGTGACACTCACCTATCCCAACCTAAGTGGGCTATATCATGGACCAAGGAGGTGAGTTAACTCACTTCCCTCACTACTAATCCATTGATCCGGGGAAGACACAAGTCGCCTTGCCACCTCTCAAGCCTTCCTCCAACCCAATCGTGCATGCCTCCCTAGGTATTTGATCTCATTAGTTTTATTTTTATTTGCATATTTATTGTTAAATTTATTTCTTAATTTCTAATGTATTACCTTATAGTTCTAACACAACATATATTTATTTAATAATTTTGTGTTAAAGATGAATAGATAAATTTTATAAATATGATTTTAAAAATTTACAAGATGAATAAATAACTTTTTTATAAAGATTTTGATAAATTGTAGGTAGTAATAAGAAATAAATTAGGAAAAATTAATTTAAATATATTATCATATTTAACCATAAATATTTATTATTTTCTAGTGAATACAAATTAATTAGATAAAATGAGAGTTAATAAGTAAACATATATTACTAAATAAATATAACAAATTTCTTAAATGATCAATATGAATGTTAATTTAAAATATAATAAGCCAAGGTTAATATATTTTAAATTATTATATAGTTGAACATGAACAACGCTCATATATTTAATAGTTTTGTGTTCAAGACATAGATTGTTTATCAAACTAAATGAAGAATTAATAAATAATAAAAATGTATAAATGATAAACTTTATAATTGATATAAATGTTATTTAATTATATACATGTCAAACTAATCATCGTAAGACATAAATAAAAGATTAAATGGTTAATTAAAAAATTTAGTAATGCAAAAAATTATCTAATTAAGAAAATGATAATAAAAATAAAGTATTATGGCTTGATGAAATTGTCTTGGAGAATAAATATACTATTTCAATAAATAATTATTAATCTTTCTCCAATTTTTTATTTTTTTTATTTTTATTTTTATTTTCTATCAAAGTCATTTATTGATTGAACAAAATATGTAGAGATCTATTCACATACATTTTATCTTGTCCTTTAATTGAGAAAGTCTTTGTGGAACAAATAAAGTTTGTGATAATTTTTTTTATACTCTATCCATTCACTGTGGAAAAAAAAAAATAAATAAATTATAAAATATAATATATTATTTAGAAATTCAAAAAATATGTTAATTGATTACCTTTATTTTTGTAGCTATAATTGGCATACTAATAATAACTTGACCTAATCATCAAATAGTGTAAATGTAGAATTTAAGGTTGTATCTTCAACATCTAATTTAATAAGATATCTATATGAAAAAAATCAATATAAGAAGCTTATAGCTCATCATCATTTTGACTTGGATGCTCTCATTTATCCATGAACCTCGATTTATACTTTGTGGAATGACCCCTAGTTGGGTTGTTATCATCTCTATTGGCACTTTTGAGCTCTCTGTTGTTAAAAGTGTTGTTTTCCTTTATCTTTGTATCTGTGGCTTTCTCTCCCATGTGTATGTGATTGGCTTTGCTATACTTTGGTGTCGCTCTTTCTAACAATCTCTTCCAATGGATGGGTTGGTTCCCATTTGTAGGCTATGATGGATGGTTGATTTCACCCATTCCTTGGTAGTAGTAAGCTGTTGTATCCCTTCCTTTGGATTTATGCACATGGTTGTGGCAACCCCAAGTTGGTGTGATCGTACCGGAGCTTTTTCCACAACTCTCCATTTATCTCTTTCTTTTACCTTGATTTAGCTCATATCACTTTAATGGTCCTAACTTTTTTTAGATGTTTGCGATTACGTGTTCTTCTCCCATGTCATTTCTTTGGAGGTATAAACTTCTTATTAACAATCATTGTTGGCTAGCTTTGCTATTTCTCATGTGTATCTTTGCTTTCTTTGGTTATTTTCTTTCTCTTTTATATGTGTGGATTGTACTTAGTGATTTACTCTATGATTGTAGCTCTTTGAGCAATTTTGAGTTTACCCCTTTAGGGACCTTGTAACCCCTTTTGTGGTAATTAAATTCCCCTATATGGGGTTCCCAAAAAAAAATCAATATAAGAAGCATAATAAATATTAAATATAAATTATTTTAATTTCATAAATTATTTACCTCAAATTATATTCTACATTATTATTTGAGCACTTAGTACATTCTAATCTTCTTTATAATTACCTTTGATTTACATGTATTAAATGCATTATACCCAAGGTTTCCTTCTTCTTTTATTCCTTTATAGACACCCATGTATTATAGTACTTGACATAGTACAATAATAATAAATTAGTAATAATTATTATTATAAAAATACCTTAGTATATATACATACCTCTCATAAATGCAGATGTATTGATCTTAAAAGATCGAAATATCTTTCATTATTTGATTGAGAGTATTGATTTCCATTAAACTTATAATTTAAATTCCAAGTTAAGTAGAAGTAATAATTTTAATAAACTAATCAATCATATTTTTTTTAAAAAAAAGTACACACCAATCCTTTATTTCTTTTGATTCTATAACATCTGGATTAATTTCTAAACTTTTTGATCATGTTGTTGATAATGTGAAACCTATAATTTTAAATATATAATAATTATAAAAAAAAATTAAAAATTTATGTGCAATACATGTATAAATTGTTGTAACCATTAAAATTCTTCATTACAAAATATTAAAATATATTTAAGAATATTATGCCATTATAATATTTCCCAATAATTGATTTTGCTAATATTTCTAGAAACTCATCTTTTATTTCTTTTAATTGTTGGCATTGTACTATAGCTAACGCTTACAACGTAAATGTAAATAACTCTTAAGCAAAAAAAAAATATAATACAAAATGATTTTATTTCTTAAGTTTGTAATATAAATGTCATATCTTAATCCAAAACTTGCAAGTCTTTCTTGATATTTTTTTTATCCCTGTCATATATCATTCTAACATCATTAACTTTCATAACAAATAGAAGAATACATGTTTCAAATATAAATAAATATTATTAATATTAAGAATTTCATATAATAAGAAAGATAATAGAATAAAATAAGAAAATATGTACCTAAAGGTGAATTTGGATTTGACTTGATATATGTTATTCTCGATAATTTAGTAGATGATGAGAAATTATTATCATGAACTTCTTCACATATTTCGTGAAATTATTTAATATAATCTTAAATTTATCATTCACATTATAAAAATTTTTTATTTATATTTTTAATTTGTTCTTTTAATATCATATATATCTTGCCAATATTTAAAATGTCATGAAACTTATTGATAATTTCATTGAACATTATTGAATATATCTTTAAACTCTATTCACAAGATAGAGAAATCATTGAAATTAAAGTTAATTATTTTAAAAAGTACTAATTATATAGAATAAAATATAAATCATTACTAACAAAATTGTATATAGTAATATAATAAGAACTAAAAATATTTAATTCGATAATTAATTACCGCATCCATCAAAATAACCTTTTAGACCTTTCCTTGTTCGATTTAAAATTTTTTTATGTTCTCTTTTCATAACTAAAACTTTTATGCTCAAGTAACTTTGATGCCGATAATTTAGTGATAATATTTGCTGAATTCATAAATAAAAAAAATTAAAAGATAAATTTAAATTTAAACATTATAAACAATAACAAATATATATCAAGTTGGGTTATAATTTATTTAATGTGATTATGTTCTATTATGAAGTTCATTATTGTTGAAATTCTAAAAAAACAAACTATGTAGAGACATTTTCAGTGAACTCGGACTACTAAATTAGAATTATGAACTATGTGACTCAGATTAAGATTAATTTGATAGAAACAATAAAAGAAGTAGTTTTAAATTAGATCTTTTATTTGTAAACAAATATAAAACAAAAGTAAAATGCATATCTTTTGATGTAAAAAATAAATTAGGTAGAAAATATTCCTGAAAAAAAAGAAAAAAGTTCAATAAGTATGTTAAAAACTAAAATGGAAATCATATATCCTAAAATTCATACTAACTGATCATAAAGCTTTCTCAAAATTACATCCACCGTCTTCCTCTCTAACGTTTCCTCTCTCTCCCACTCTTTGGGAAATTTACATACATAAGGAGAAAATAATTGTTTTAAAAAAAGCCTTCTTCTAAAGTTGTTTTCTGCTCCACTCTAGGAGAAAATATCGGAATTAAAATCGTTTATATAATAAAATTAATTGAAAATAACATAAACGTGTAGATTAATATAAGCGTTCATTAATTATTTATATAATTGGAAATCACAGTGAATTTAAAATAATTTATGTAAACTCATTAATTATTTATAATTAAGTTTATTAATTTATTTTAGAATTTGGTTTGTTATATATTATATCACTAGATTGAAATCATCAAATCAATTTGAATATAAAATTAAAGACTAAGATTAGAAGAAACACAAGCTAATTTTTTAATAATAGTATATATATATATATATATATATATATATATATATATATATATATATATATATATATATATATATATATATATATATATATATATATATATATTAAAGTTATTTATGCATAATATACAATATTAACATGTACACACCTAAAGCCATGGCTATAAAAACAAGGCGCCATTGGGAGTATAAAAGATGGCTGATCTCATTCTCAATTTGAAGGCTTCTGACTTCATCATCTAACTATCATCGTTGAGATCTCTCACTCTCTCTCTATATGTATATATATATATATATATATATAGAAACATTTAGAGTAAAGTTTTACTTAGCCTTGTGAAATCCTACAAACACAGTATAAAAGTGTGAACAATAAAACTCAGGATTTTACTAAAATCTCAAAAGATAGAAAACCACACTAGCCCAAAAAACTTCCACTATGTATCTTTGAGTACAAGATCTTTTCAGGATTAAAATTGTATGAGAAAGGAACAATATGTGACAACGATGTTGTATGCTAGTAGTAAGATGATGGTGACTAGCAATCACCTAAATGAACAATTAAATACGAGAACAATCGGTAGAAGTCATCATGATGGAGATAGAGATTGATACGGCGATCAAACGGTGGCGACATTTGCGGTCCAGTGGCGACTGTGCTTGGAGGATCTTTAGAGCTCTCTTCTCTTGCTTGGCCTTCCTCATATGAGGAATGTGGCTATTTATAGATTGGAGGAGTGGCATCTATGTAAAACATGCAAAATATCCACTTCATCGGCTCAAAATGATCCCCTTGATCATATGATGTATTTTGTGTATTTGAATGCTCAAATTATGTCGAATTATGATATCTTGGGCTTGTTAGATTATTTATTCAAGACGCCGATTTGACTATAAACACTCTATGTTTAGAGTCGATTGATAATAAATGCTTGATCGGATTAGTCTCTTTCAAATGCTACATCAAGATTTGTACTTCCATAGAAATCATTGTTTCTATTTTTGGATGATATTATCTCAATCATCCAAAATATATATCAATATTTGAAAATAGCAGATTCTTCAATGAAATTTGCGGTCCCGTTAACCATACATTTTGAGAGAACATATCTTAACATAAGATTATGACCATGAAGCTGCGGGCAGATGTATGAATGCGTGTAAGCAAGATTTGAGTTATGGACCCATCGGACATTTACGCTTGCGATATTCGGGTTGATTACGCATGCAAAAAATTGCTAGTGGGTTCCTTTCATCAAGAAATCTCCTTTGATGGTTATGAAACTATGTCACAGTGGCCATATAGTGGTTGGCGGACGGGGTGGTCGCTCCCTTGTCGATGGTGGTATGCGTCTAGTATGAGATCCGGCGCACACGGCTATAACCCGTTGGAGATAGATGATATTATTGATAATTCCAGCAATGTCAGCGAAGATTCAAATGTCACAGCGGATCAACCGGCGATAATCAATGGCGTTGATAAACCGCATGAAAAATGCCATGATAGTCAGACCCGGTGGCCATTCTGAGGTTGCGAAATTGTCAGCAGAGCAACTCGTTATGACGCGGCAGCGTCTTTTGGATGCAAAGCGCAGTGGCCGTCTGGTGATTTTGACTATCCAGGTTGTTTGTCGAGTATATTTCGATCGTTAACTATGGAAGAGGTTGAATTGAATCAATAAGATTTTACCTATTATTATTTGCCAAGTGTGACTTCGATGACATTAACCGTATGGAAGAGAATTAATTGAATCCAGGATTTTGACCTATCGAGGTTGTTTGTCGAGTGTTGCAGATGATGTTAACTGTATGGAAGAGTTCGAAGTCCACCGGACCTTTTGACCTATCCTTGTTTGTCTCTTTGCTCGATGGCGTTAACTGTATGGAAGAGGTGAATTGAATCCACTAAGGATTTTTGACCTATCGAAGGTTGTTTGTCAGAGTATTACCTGATGACGTTAACCTGTATGGAAGAGGTCCGATCAAGTCCCCTTGGGATTAATCATGCCCGATTGAGATACAACGTAGTTGTATATTTCTCAAGTGGGAGGATTAAATGAAGAAGAGACAAGCTTGTGAGAAAAAACCATAAACTCATTACTTTAATAATGTTGGTGATACAATATTGTCACAAGATAACAAAAGGGAGGAGATACATTTGTAGAGAGAGTTAACAAAGGACAAGAGGTGGAGAGGAAAGGACAAATGGGATAAATTAAAGATTACAATATTTATACACCAATGATTACATATAACACTTTTCAGAGACCCTCCATGTTCCAAGTTTTAAGGAATATTTTTTTCTCTAGATCGTAGGTCATAACTTGTGATTGGTTATCGATAATGAAGTGATCTTTTACAGGCAAAACCCTCTGAGGTACTTCTTTATTTTGAAGATTAAAATTATCGATGTTGAAGGTCACCGAAGGGCGTGATTGAGCTTGTTTGAGGTAACATGATTGTGCTATTTGTTGATTTCCATAGACTACTCCAACCCCAATGGGAGTTTGAAATTTTATCTTAAGATGACGTACCGAAGTGACAGCACCGAAGATTGATTGGAGGGGTCTTCCAAATATAGCGTTGTATGCTAAATTTGACTTGACCACTATGAATTTATATTTTAATCCTAAACTCATATATAAATTCAACTAGTTCTAAATCAAACCAAAATCAAGACAGTTGACCCATTTAGGTTCACTTGATCCAAAGTGACCAAAAACCATTTGAGCTGTTCCATCTAACCCAAATTGGATTGAACCAAGCTCATCAAAACCTTTCACCATGATTGTTGACCACCTAGATCATCAATTATCACAAATTAGGTCAAACCAAGTCAACTTTGTCATTTGATCAAGTCAACCCCCTTAACCCATATGAACCAAATTAGCCAAAAACCTATCATACACTAAATAAATTGAAACCATGGATTAACACCAACCCATGATCAATGATTGAACATGACTTGACCATCAATTGAGCCAAACCAAATTGATCCTTTGACTCAAGTTGACCAAAATTGACCTAAAAGACAAAAATAGGTCAAATCATGATCCAACCCAAATTGATTGCAACCAATGGCTCAAATTTACTCCAAGTTGATTATTGAACTTAATCAAAACCATAATTGAGCTCATTTGACCAATTAGTCCCAATTGACCAACTTAGCCCAAATTCACCTAAATGGTCAAATTGGTTTTAAATTAAATCTAAATTAACTCTAAACAAAGCCTACAATCATCTTCAATTAACCAATTGAACATGAATCTAATCAAAAATTTGACCAATTTGGTCCAATTTGGTCAACTTGACCCATTTGACCTATGTGAATCCAAATGAGCCAAAAATCAAACCTAAGCCAAATTGATTGAAACCAATTGAACCGAACACTTCAAACCATCATTTAACCTAACCTAGCCTTGGTTTGACCCAATTTGCATAATTGGTCAATCCCACCAACTTAACCTAATTTGACCCATAAGAGTAAAATTGAGCCAATTCTCTTGGAACCAAGCCATGATCACTTGGAATCATTCAACCCAAACCCATCTTGGATCAGCCCAAAGCCAACTCAAACCCAAATGGACTCAAACCCAAGGAAAATCTTCCTTCATTTTCCTCCCCACATGGGATTTTGCAAAATTAGCAAAGTCCACTCATCCTTTCCACTTGAAACCCTCACACACCCAAAATGGGGTCACCTCACCTATCCCAACCTAAGTGGGCTGGGCCTATCATGGACCAAGGTGGAGTTAACTCACTTCCCTCACTACTCATCCATTGGATCGGGGAAGACACAAGCCTTGTGCCACCTCTCAAGCCTTCCTCCAACCAATGTGCATGCCTCCCTCCTAGGCTATTTCGATCTCATTAGTTTTATTTTATTTGCATAGTTGTGTTAAATTTATTTCTTAATTTCTAATGTATTACCTTATAGTTCTAACACAACATATATTTATTTAATAATTTTGTGTTAAAGATGAATAGATAAATTTTTATAAATATGATTTTTAAAAATTTACAAGATGAATAAATAACTTTTTATAAAGATTTTTGATAAATTGTAGGTAGTAATAAGAAATAAATTAGGAAAAATTAATTTAAATATATTATCATATTTAACCATAAATATTTATTATTTTCTAGTGAATACAAATTAATTAGATAAAATGAGAGTTAATAAGTAAACATATATTACTAAATAAATATAACAAATTTCTTAAATGATCAATATGAATGTTAATTTAAAATATAATCAAAGGTTAATATATTTTAAATTATTATATAGTTGAACATGAACAACGTTCATATATTTAATAGTTTTTGTGTTAAAGACATAGATTGTTTATCAAACTAAATGAAGAATTAATAAATAATAAAAATGTATAAATGATAAACTTTATAATTGATATAAATGTTATTTAATTATGGCACATGTCAGCACAACTAATCATAACGTAAAGACATAAATAAAAGATTAAATGGTTAATTAAAAAATTTAGTAATGCAAAAAATTATCTAATTAAGAAAATGATAATAAAAATAAAGTATTATGGCTTGATGAAATTGTCTTGGAGAATAAATATACTATTTCAATAAATAATTATTAATCTTTCTCCAATTTTTTATTTTTTATTTTTATTTTTTATTTTCTATCAAAGTCATTTATTGATTGAACAGTAAATGTACGTAGAGATATATTCACATACATTTTATCTTGTCCCTTAATTGAGAAAGTCTTTGTGGAACAAATAAAGTTTGTGATAATTTTACTCTTCAGATTCTGTGGAAAAAAAAAAATAAATAAATTATAAAATATAATATATTATTTAGAAATTCAAAAAATATGTTAATTGATTACCTTTATTTTTTTAGCTATATAATTGGCATACTAATAATAACCTTTAATCATCAAATAGTGTAAATGTAGAATTTAAGGTTGTATCTTCAACATCTAATTTAATAAGATATCTATATGAAAAAATCAATATAAGCGGTTATAGCTGGCTACAATCATGCAAGCTGCCTGGACTTGGATGCTCTCATTTATCCTATTGAACCTGTTCGATTTATACTCTGTGGAATGACCCCTAGTTGGGTTGTTATGGGCTAGCATCTGAGTTCTATTGGCACTATTTGGGCTCTCCTGTTGTTAAAGGAGTGTTGTTTTCCCTTTATCTTTTGTATCTGTGTGGCTTTCTCTCCCATGTGTATGTGATTGGCTTTGTTATACTTTGGTGTCTTGCTCTTTATCCACACAACTCTCTTCCAATGGATGGGTTGGTTCCCCAGGTTTGTAGGCTATGATGGATGGTTGATATCACCCATTCCTTGGCTAGTAATAGCACGTCTGTTGTATCCATTCCTTTGGATTTCGATGCACATGGTTGTGGCAAAGTTGGTGTGATCTGAGCTTTTCCACAACTCTCCATTTATCTGCTGTTTCTCCTTGATTTAGCTCATATCACTTTAATGGTCCTAACTTTTTCTAGATGTTTGCAGTTACGTGTTCTTCTCCGCATGTCATTTCTTTTGAGGTATAAACTTCTTGACCTTAACAATCATTGTTGGCTAGCTTTGCTATTTTCTCATGTGTATCTTTTGCTTTCTTTGGTTATTTTCTTTCTCTTTATATGTGTGGATTGTACTTAGTCGTGGATTTACTCTAGGATGATTGTAGCTCTTTGAGCATAGCTTTTGAGTTTACCCCCTTTTAGGGACCTTGTAACCCCTTTTTTGTGGTAATAAAATTCCCCTATATGGGGTTCCCAAAAAAAAATCAATATAAGAAGCATAATAAATATTAAATCTAAATTATTTTAATTTCATAAATTATTTACCTCAAATTATATTCTACATTATTATTTGAGCACTTAGTACATTCACTGAATCTTCTTTTATAATTACCTTTGATTTACATGTATTAAATGCATTATACCAAAGGTTTCCTTCTTCTTTATTCCTTTTATAGACACCCATGTATTATAGTACTTGACATAGTACAATAATAATAAATTAGTAATAATTATTATTATAAAAATACCTTAGTATATATACATACCTCTCCTGATAAATGCACAGATGTATTGATCTTAAAAGATCGAAGTGCATATCTTTCATTATTTGATTGACCCAGAGAGTATTGATTTCCATTAAACTTATAATTTAAATTCCAAGTTAAGTAGAAGTAATAATTATAATAAACTAATCAATCATATTTTTTTAAAAAAAAAAGTACACACCAATCCTTTATTTCTTTTGATTCTATAACATCTGGATTAATTTCTAAACTTTTTGATCATGTTGTTGATAATGTGAAACCTATAATTTTAAATATATAATAATTATAAAAAAATTTTAAAATTAATGTGCAATACATGTATAAATTGTTGTAACCATTAAAATTCTTCATTACAAAATATTAAAATATATTTAAGAATATTATGCCATTATAATATTTCCCAACAATTGATTTTGCTAATATTTCTAGAAACTCATCTTTTATTTCTTTTAATTGTTGGCATTGTACTATAGCTAACGCTTACCACAACGTAAATGTAAATAACTCAGACCTGAAGCAAAAAAAAAAAATATAATACAAAATGATTTTTATTTCTTAAGTTTGTAATATAAATGTCATATCTTAATCCAAAAACTTGCAAGTCTTTCTTGATATTTTTTTTTATCCCTCTGTTTATATATCATTCTAACATAATTAACTTTCATAACAAATAGAAGAATACATGTTTCAAATATAAATAAATATTATTAATATTAAGAATTTCATATAATAAGAAAGATAATAGAATAAAATAAGAAAATATGTACCTAAAGGTGAATTTGGATTTGACTTGATATATGTTATTCGATAATTTAGTAGATGATGAGAAATTATTATCATCAACTTCTTCACATATTTCTGTGAAATTATTTAATATAATCTTAAATTTATCATTCACATTATAAAATTTTTATTTATATTTTTAATTTGCTCGTTTGATATCATATATATCTTGCCAATATTTAAAATGTCAGTAAACTTATTGATAATATCAATGAACATTATTGTATATATCTTTAAACTCTATTCACAAGACAAGAGAAATCATTGAAATTAAAGTTAATTATTTTAAAAGTACTAATTATATAGAATAAAATATAAATCATTACTAACAAAATTGTATATAGTAATATAATAAGAACTAAAAATATTTAATTACGATAATTAATTACCGCATCCATCAAAATAACCTTTTAGACCTTTCCTTGTTCGATTTAAAATTTTTTATGTTCTCTTTTTCAGTAACTAAAACTTTTATGCTCAAGTAACGTTGATGCACTGATAATTTAGTGATAATATTTGTTGAATTCATAAATAAAAAAAATTAAAAGATAAATTTAAATTTAAACATTATAAACAATAACAAATATATATAAAGTTGGGTTATAATTTATTTAATGTGATTATGTTCTATTATGAAGTTCATTATTGTTGAAATTCTATAAAAACAAACTATGTAGAGACATTTTCAGTGAACTCGGACTACTAAATTAGAATTATGAACTATGTGACTCAGATTAAGATTAATTCGATAGAAACAATAAAAGAAGTAGTTTTAAATTAGATCTTTTATTTGTAAACAGAGAAAATATAAAAACAAAAGTAAAATGCATATCTGTTTGATGTAAAAAATAAATTAGGTAGAAAATATTCCTGAAAAAAAAAGAGAAAAAACTACGCAGTCCCTGACGTCTTCCTCTCTAACGTTAAAAACTAAAATGGAAATCATATATCCTAAAATTCATACTAACCTCTGATCATAAAGCTTTCTCAAAATTACGCAGTCCCTGACGTCTTCCTCTCTAACGTTTCCTCTCTCTCCCACTCTTTGGGAAATTTACATACATAGCACAGGAGAAAATAACGTTGTTTTAAAAAAGCCTTCTTCTCTAAAGTTGTTTCTCTGCTCCACTCTAGGAGAAAATATCGGAATTAAAAATGTTTATATAATAAAATTAATTGAAAATAACATAAACGTGTAGATTAATATAAGCGTTCATTAATTATTTATATAATTGGAAATCACAGTGAATTTAAAATAATTTATGTAAACTCATTAATTATTTATAATTAAGTTTATTAATTTATTTTAGAATTTGGCTATATATTATATCACTAGGATTGAAATCATCAAATCAATTTGAATATAAAATTAAAGACTAAGATTAGAAGAAACACAAGCTAATTTTTAATAATAGTATATATATATATATATATATATATATATATATATATATATATATATATATATATATATATATATATATATATATATATATATATTAAAAGTTATTTTATGCATAATATACAATATCACACCCACACACCTAAGCCATGGCTACGTAGAGGGCCACCATCGGTGAGTATACCAAAGATGGCAACGCGTTGATCTCATTCTCCGATCGGCGGCGGTTTGAAGGCTTCGCTTCATCATCTAATTATCATCACGTTGAGATCTCTCACTCTCTCTCTCTCTCTCTCAATCTATATGTATATATATATATATATATATATATATATATATATATATATATATATATATATATATATATATATATATATATATATATATATATATATATATAGCTGATAAAAGTTCGTAGAGTAAAGTTTTAGCCTTGTGAAATCCGGCTACACGTATAAAAAGTGTGAACAATAAAACTCCAGAATTTTACATGGAAAATCTCGAAAAGAGAGAAAAATCACGAGGCCTAGCCCAATAAAAGCTTCCACTATGTATCGATTGAGTACAAGATCTTCCGATCTCGAGATTACGATTGTATATGAGAAAGGAACAACTATGTGACAACGATCAGTTGTAGCTTGCTAGTAAGCGATGATGGTGAAGCTGCGAGCAATCACGGTGGAAGTGCGGGGAACAATTCGGCAAAATGCAGGAACAATCACGGTAGAAGTCATCATGATGGAGACCGATAGAGATTGATGGCGCAAGGATCAAGGCGGTGGCTGACGGCGGCGGCCGGCGGCGGTGGTTGACAACCGTCGAGTGGCGGCACGATTGTGCTTGGAGGATCTTTAGAGCTCTCTTCTCTCTCTTGCTTGGCCTTACCTCATATGAGGAATGTGGGGCTATCTATAGATTGGAGGAGTGGCGTCTCTGTGAAAACATGCAAAACCTGTACCACTCCACTTCATCGGACGGCTCAAAATGATCCCCTTGATCATATGATGTATTTTGTGTATTTGAATGCTCAAATGATGTCGAAATTATGATATCTTGGGCTTGTTAGATTCGGCTCGTCAAGATGCTCGATTTGACTATAAACACTCTATGTTTAAGAGTCGATTGATAATAAATGCTTGATCTCGATTAGTCTTGATTCACAATAAGAATGCTTTCTACATCAAGATTTGTGCTTCGACTAGTGAAATTTTCAGGGTCATATCAGTTGCCCCCCTATTTTTGGATGATATTATCTCAATCATCCAAAAATATATATGCCGAATATTTGAAAATAGCAGATTCTTCAATGAAATTTGTGGTCCCGTTAACCATACATTTTGAGAGAACATATCTTAACGAGAGCATAAGATTATGACCATGAAGCGGGTGCAGGGCCGCGGATGTATGCGGGTACGTGTGGGCGCAAGATTTCGAGGTTATGGACCCATGCGGACATTTACTTGCGAGCCGCAGGTTCCGGGTTGGATTACGATAAAAAATTGCTAGTGGCTTGCGCAATTTCATGGGCTGAAGAAAGGTGCTGTGGGCCTTTGCGATGGTTGGCGGCGTGGCAAACTGATAGTCGGCGGTGACCGTATAGTGGTTGGCGGCCGAGGGTGGTCAGAAAGCTGGCGGCGGTTGTCGATGGTGGTGACTGGCGTCGGTAGTGAGATGATATGATGGCGTGGTGGCCGAAGGTTGCCGGAGATGAATGGAGATTATTGATGTTGGATGTCAGCGAGATTGCCGCGATGGTGGCGATGGCCGGCGGCGGCCGTCGGCAGCGTCAACTGGCGTTGATAGACGGCGGGGATGACCGGCAAAAATTGCCGGTGATGGTCGGCGGCGGTGGCACTCTGAGGTTGGCCAGCCGGGTTGTGCGGCGCACGCGTTGTCGCGGCGCGGCGTCTATGGTGGATGGCAAAGCCCGGCGACGGTGGCCGGTGACTGTGGTGATTTTTGACCTATCCGAGGTTGTTTGTCAGAGTGTGACTCGATGACGTTAACCTGTATGGAAGAGGTTGAATTGAATCCGCTAAGGATTTTTTACCTATTTGAGGTTGTTTGTCAGAGTGTGACTTCGATAACTGTATGGAAGAGGTCAATTGAATCCGAGATTTTGACCTATCCGAGGTTGTTTCGAGTGTTAATGGTATGGAAGAGGTCGTGGGAAGTCCACCAAGGACCTTTTGGCCTATCCTAGATTATTTGTCAGGGTCTTTGCTCGATGACGTTAACCTGTATGGAAGAGGTCGAATTGAATCCACTAAGGATTTTTGACCTATCGAAGGTTGTTTGTCAGAGTGTTACCTGATGACGTTAACCTGTATGGAAGAGGTCCGATCAAGTCCCCTTGGGATTAATCATGCCCGATTGAGATACAACGTGAGTTGTATATTTCTCAAGTGGGAGGATTAAATGAAGAAGAGACAAGCTTGTGAGAAAAAACCATAAACTCATTACTTTAATAATGTTGGTGATACAATATTGTCACAAGATAACATAACAAAAGGGACGAGATACATTTTTAGAGAGAGTTAACAAAGGACATGAGGTGGAGAGGAAAGGACAAACGGGATAAATTAAAGATTACAATATTTATACACCAATGATTACATATAACACTTTTCAGAGACCCTCCATGTTCCAAGTTTTAAGGAATATTTTTTTCTCTAGATCGTAGGTCATAGCTTGACGGTTGGTTATCTGATAACGAAGTGGGGAGCAGATCTTTTACAGGAAAACCCCTCTGAGGTACTTCTTTATTTTGAAGATTAAAATTCTCGATGTTGAAGGTCACCAAGGCGTGATTGAGCTTGTTTGAGGTAACATGATTGTGCTATTTGTTGATTTCCATACTACTACAACCCCAATGGGAGTTTGAAATTTTATCTTAAGATGAGGTATGGTGACAACACCGAAGATTGATTGGAGGGGTCTTCCAAATATAGCGTTGTATGCTAAATTTGACTTGACCACTATGAATTTAACTGAGTGAGTGACTTGTTGAGGAAATTCTCTTAGAATAACGGGAAGGGTGATTGTCCCCTCCACCTGTACAGGGCGATTATCAAACCCATATAATGGTCCTACAGCAGGTTGAAGTTTTTCCTTAACCAAGCCCATGCTAAGAAAGGTGGAGTAAAATAAAACATCGGAACTCCCATTATCAATCAAAATTCTCTTAACAATATAACATGGGTCAACAATCCCGCGATGATAAGAGGATCTTGATGTTGAACTTGGACTCCTTCCAAGTCTGGGTTATTAAAAGTGATGGGATGATTAATACTAGATTTTTTTAACTCTAGCTCTTCAAAGGCAGAGATGAAGACTTGATTAGATAGTAGTGGCCCACTTGCAATCGTTTCAATTTCTCCAATTATTTGGTGACTATTATGTTGTTTCTGTGATGATTGTCTTGGTTGCCCCACAGTTGGAGCTATGTTTGTTTGAGTTGGTTGGTTTTGCACAAATTGACGTAGATATCCTTGTTAAATGAGCCTCTCAATTTTCTCTTTGAGTTGTTTGCATGCCTCAGTAGTATATCCATGACTTCGATGGAAGTGACAATATTGCTCCTGATTTCCTGAATTTGGTTTTAGTGGATGCAGCCACTTGATAATTTTTTCATCTCAAATAGCCATTAGGAGGTTAACATGAGATGTATTCAGTGGCGTGTATTCCAGTCATGGTTTGCATAGTTGATGCGAGGGCCGTGGAGGGAAATCATGACTTCCTTGTTGCTTCTTCTGATGAGATTGTTGATCTGTGTTTCCTAGAGCACTCTTACATTTTCCTGTGGATTGTTCAAATTATTTTCGATGGGCATTAATAGCCTCATCAGCAGAAATCTATGCTTCCACATGGTGAACTAAGTCAGCATATGAGCGGACCGTATCTCGCATTAGTGAAGAGTAGAAAGGCCCAAGACCGAGCTCCCCAAGGAATTAAGCCGAGAATCTCACGGAAGTATTCTTTAAGTGATTCACCCTCATTTTGATGAATGCGAGAGATCGAGGAATCTTTAATGATCCTCCGGTTTGCAATGAACTATTCTACAAAAATCTTGGCGAGTTCGTCAAAGGTATGGATGGATTCCCTTGGAAGGGAGTAGAACCAAGTGCGAGCTTGTCCCTTGAGGGTAATCTTGGAAAGACGACAAAGCAGTGTGTCAGGAGCTCGTTGGATATGCATGATAATCTTGTAATGGTCGATGTGTTCATGTGGGTCGGCCTTCATAGGAATCAATCTTCGGAAGTTTGAAACCCACGGGAATAGGATGTTGAAGAATAGCTTCAGCTAAAGGTGAGGATTCCTCATAGCCGCAATGAGGGAGAAGATAATTTCTGTCTTGAAAGTGAAATTCATCTTGCATTAAGCGTCATAATTTTGCACGTATAACATGACGAGTGGGGTCAACAGGATGAGAATGTGTCAAGCTACCAGCAAAAATTGATGGATTAGCAGTCGGTTGAGCTACATATGATGGATGAGTAGAACTAGCGGTGTCAAGGAGATCAACATCACGGTCTCTAGCGAGCTTCAGCGTCAAGGAGATTAGCATTTTGACCTCCCCTGGCTAACGATCGATCTTGGGGGAGATGTGTTTTCTATGGTAGTGGCTGTTGTGTTCCTCGCAAAAGTCGGATCATCTCATTTTGAGACTCTTCCATTCAGCGCACATGATCTTCTAAAGAGATATGTTTCACCAATTTTATCGGGGAAGTAGGGTAAGGTTGGCATCCTTGGTTCAAGGATTGGTTTGAGAGTGATAAGTTGGAGCGAGGCTCTACGAAAGTGTTGCGCCTATTAGCCAAAACGAGGGTGTTCACAAGAATTGTGATTGGTTGTTATCCATAGGAAAGCTGTAGAAAACCAATCGGTAGAGTAAAGTTTTCACCTTAGCTTCATTGAAATCCAGACAAAGTGTTTAAAGAGTGAACAATAAAACTCAAGAATTTTAATGAAAAATCTCAAAAGAGGGAAAAAATGTGGGCCTAGCCAAAAAAAGCTTCCACTATGTATCTTTTTTAGAGTACAAGATCTTCCCGATACCAGGATTACAGAATTGTATATGAGAAAGGGACAACAGTTGCTAGTAATAGACAATGTTGACGACGATATTGACGATGATGTTGACGATGATGTTGACGATAATGTTGACGACGATGTTGACGATGATGTTACAAGAATCATTACAACGGCGAATCAACGACATATGTAGACGGTGGTTGACGAAAAGTGAAAGTTGGAGGATCTTTAGAGCTCTCCTCTCTCTCTTGCTTGGCCTCCCTCATATGAGGAATGAGGGCTATTTATAGATTGGAGGATCTAAAATACATGCAAAACCTATACCACTCCACTTCATGAACGCTCAAAATGATGCCCTTGATTATATGATGTATTTTGTGCATTTGAATGCTCAAATGAAGTCGAATTATAAGATCTTTGGCTTGTTGAACCAGAGATGCTCGATTTGACTTTGAACACTCCATATTTGAGAGCTTTTAGGAATTTAACTAATGTCCCAAAGTTTCCAATGATATTTTAAGTGTTTGATCTATTTAATGAGTTTGCTGCATCAAGATGCTTCTACTAGAGAAATTTTCGGTCGTCAATGAAAATAATTATAATCAAAATTAATCAATATTCTAAGAAATGAAACTCATTTAAACAAAAAATAAAAAGATAAATTGAGGGAGTTGAAAAAAAACTAGAGAGAAAAGATAAATAGAGGAAAGTAAAGAGAACATCAAGATAGAAAGTTTTCATTACTAAAATTTATCAATACATTGTAAATAGCCAACTCCATGTTTTAAGGCTCATAGAGGAATTTCTTGATTTTAAAGATTCTATTTTAATTATAAGATTAACTTACATATGGTATGAAATAAAAAATGAAATTGGCCTAGTCTAATTCAACTCGAAATTGATAGTAGGAATGTGCTGACATTATCGATCAATCCCTCTCTTTAACCTCCCTTTTGTGAAGATAGTAGTGTCAACCCCAATTGCATTAATAATGCATCAAGTTTACAACTTAGCATCTTTTTTGGTAGTCTATATATTATCTCCCTTGCACGAGTGACACCAAGCCAAATAGCTCCACCATTGGTGATCAATTTGATGAATTCCATCCCAAAGAGCATGAATATTAGCTTTCCTTCTTGAATGGTGGATGTTCAAATGCCTTCTTAGGAACCTTATTTGCCAACAGAATTAGTCTATGTCCAAGATAATGTTGGATGGGTCAGTAGGATATGCTTTATTAACAATCAGGTTCTTCATCTCATTGACATCATTCTATCATCATAAACTTCCTACTAGAAGTCCTTTCACTAAAATAACCCAAGTGATTGTGGCAGCATCGAGGAATTGGAGGGAGACCTTGCCCACATCAACATTTTTTGAAATGGGCTCAAATAATATAAAAGAATTGGAAATTTTCAAATATATTACACACCCTCTTTAAAGTAAGCATTGCTTTAATTTTTTTAATCTAACATCTATAACTTAATTGACATATAAAATCCCTTCTCCCTCCCAATAATTTCATTTAGCATCATGATACTAATATATATGTATACACAAAACTTAAATATTGCTTTTTCTTTGATTTATACATCCATATTTTCTATCATAAATTTGACTAAAAACACATATTTAGTATGCCAATTAATCCTTTATATTATTATTATTATTATTATTATTATTATTATTATTATTATTATTATTATTATTATTATGTTGTAATAATTACATTATATGTAATGCTAATGTTAACAATATTCTTACATGTTCATCTTACACATCAAATTTCACGTCAAAATATCATGATAGAAAGTAATCAATTGTCTCAAATCAGAATATGTTTTGAGATAAATATAATATTAACTAATTATATATAGCATATTCATCTCAAAATAATTTAAAATAATTGTAGATTTATACTAAAAAAATTATGATCAAAATATCATTTTTTTTTAAACAATTGTCCCCATCTCTTTGTGATAATCCTCCTAAATGCCAAGCCAATATTGTTTCTTGTTCTAACTTCTTGAATGTAGCCCATGTTGCTATTCGAGTTTAAAAATGATAGTGTAAATGCTAGTAATATTCATACCAAATTTTCTACTATTCGTTTCTATAGTAGAGGACTGAGGAATTATCGACTCATTTTCAAAGAGGAATATATCTGATGGATGACTTGCATATTTGTTACTTAGAAATAATATATAAAAATAGTCTCATAGATGTGAAATAAGAGATAAATAAAATAATATCTTGTAAGAGACATCATTTTGTTTATGTTATAATTCTTTTTTATAGTTTGAATTTAAGTGCTCCAAACTCTAAATAATTTTCAATACATTATTCTTGTAATATAACATACAATTATTAGTGTATTAATATTTTTTGTATATTGAAGTTTAATTTGAATACTAATTCTTAGTCTTACATATGACATTTAGTACTACAATATTTGTTAGATTAGCTTATATTGGTGCTAAGCATTCTAACTACATCAAATAACTTAGAGTGATAGCACAATTATTTTATTATGGTTGTAGAGCTATTTGGAATAATTCATAAATTTATTAAACTTTAATGTTAAAGTCTCTTTACTATCTTTTATAAACAAGCCATTTGCATTAAATATCAATTATTTCTATTTCCTAATTAATTTCTAATTTAATAATAACTTGTCAAAGAGGAATGACAATTGGATGATGGCTCACACTCTTCATGTAATAACCAAAATCAATAATTAGATTAAAATTCTCTCCCTACAAATGAGCTAACTTTTCTTGTGTATGCCTAATTTTTGTGTTTAAAATATGGACATCTAAACTTTCTTTAAAAAGAAGTAGAGAAGTTCATTGATTACTCTTTTCACATAAGAAATAATCTATTATACATTCATGAACGCTTTAGATATCCACATGATATATTTAGGTTAAAAGCTCTTAATAAATATATATCATTAATTTGATTATTTTATCAAGATATATAAAAAATAATTATAAACATCAAAGGAAGAATGTGATAAATATATACCAAATATCAAAGATTTTAATCTTTACAACTTCAGAGCATGATAGTCAAGATCTTAATAAGTTTTATGATAATTTAGATAGACAAATAACATTAAGATTTAAAGTAAATGAATATCAACCTTGTCTAATATAGATATATACTTAAAGAGCATTTCATGATAAAATGATAAATTTAAAGAAGAGTTTGTCATTTCACATGAGCCAATCACAACACTAAAGGCTCTGAAGATCAGCATGAATCTCAAGAATGATGAGCGACTCTTTTATACAAATAATTATATTAAATGCACACTAAAATATTATGCATATTAGCAGTTCTTACAATAAGACTAAAAATTTATGTTAATTACTAATAGTCAGTATAAAAGTATATAATGTATAGAGACTAAGCAATTTAGTCATTTCTTTGATGACCCACAAAGGCTAACATATTAAAAATTTAAATATAAATATAAGTAAATATATATTTAAACAAACCTACAAAAAAACACAATATATGAAAACATTAAATATCTTGATTTAATATATAAAAAATAATCTAACAAATATAACAAATATAAGATAGATCGACAAAGTAAATTATAGAATTTTGGAAAAATTAAAAATTTATTAAAATCTATTAGATCTATCCAAAATTATGGATTTACCAAAAGATATAAGAATATAAACTAACTAGATGTAACCAATAACATTATAATTTTTTATTCAAGATATGCATTTAATTATAGAAAAATATAAATTTACTAATTTCTTTATAAAAATTAGAACCTTAAATTACACCAAGTCAAAATTGAAAAAGAATAATACATGAGATTCTAATATAAAAATCTGGGCTTATAAGTGAAAGATACTTACCATCATATTTATAGAGAAATCAAAGAAATTAAGCAAGAATAAAATCAGTAGTAGCTATAAAAGTGAAGTAGGCAGATAAAAAACCATAGACTAGAAAGAGGAAAGGTGGAATGGAGAAAATAGGTCTTGGTCGAAAAAAAATAACATGAATTACATATACTTATATTTTAGATAATTTTTTTGCCAAAAAGAATTATCAGCCGAATTTTCATAAAAAAAAGTACTTGCAATTTTTTTTTCTGATAATAATAATAAATTCAATTGGAATTATTGATTAAAGTTTTCATAGATGTGCCTACCATTTATTATAATTTTATTATTGTGCAATATAGAATTTTGAAATAAGCTATTCATCTAACCAAGAAAATTCTAACCAAGTTTATTGGTGTAAGGAAAATATATTGTAGAGATAAAATACATTAAATGACTCTACTTAGAATATGACATATGAAAAGTAGAAGAGCTAACTTGTTTGGAAATGCAATATTTGATCTATATCTATTGGTGTAAATGGAGAACATGTATTCCAAATGGGAGAACCAATTCTTTTAGGGATTTGTTTCTATCAAAGATCTTCATTCAATGGCTCTTGAACTAAGATGTCTATCTTCATTAAACTTATTCAAACACACCTTGGGTTAGGGAAAGATGTGCATCAAATGTCAAATGTAGTATTCAAACTTTCAAGTGATTTTAATCATGTAAACATTATAAAACAAACGAGGGCTTTAGTTTCAATAATTCAAAATTTGTTTGCAAACAACAAATTAAGAGGCAACAATAAAAAACATCCTCAAGCCCATTTTCTTTATATATATATTGAAGAATGATACTCATTGGAGAATTAAACAACAATGTTACATTATAACATAATGCCATAATCATCCTTCCTAGACTTAAGTCATAATCTTTAACATCATATTCAAGCATGTAATCCCGTTAACATCATATTCAAGCATGTGTTTCCATCCATTTTAGTACTACCCTTATCTTGCTTGAATAACTATCTTCCAATTGATATCATGCTACAAACTCGCTTATATTACAACAACCTTCTTCAAGATCACACTATAAAATTGTTTTTATTATAGACGCCTCCATTTAGATTGGCACTCAAATATAGCCAAAATTATATTATAATAGATCTAAAACTATGTTTGCTCAAGGTAGACAATTGCTCAATTGTTAAGAATATGTTAAATTTTAGGAGCTTGTTCACCTTTAAATTTCAACTTTTCAATTCTCATAAAAATATTCAACTTAATGTTATTTGTCAATGCAATAGTTTATTAATGAAAATAAAATCTGAAAACATTCACATTTATGCCTACTTATATATTTCTCTTATAAATGTGGTGATATTATCTTGCTATGTTTTTTTTTTAATACTAATTTTCGTATATATATTTATGTAAATATTATTATTTTATTATTACATTGCATAATAACTTAAAATTTATTTGTCAAAGAAAAAAGTTGGTTATAATGTCACTCTAATTACCAAATCAATATTATTAATCATCAATAAAATCTTAAAAAAACATAATTTTTTATATTAATTATTTAATTTTAATCATAGTTTATGAGGTATTTGAGAGGATAGCATCGACAAATATCATCAATAATATATCGACCAACGAGCTTCATCAAAGAATTACCACTTCCAATAATGTGACCAATTGGGTCGGCTATTTGGTAACCCAATTCTCAATATTATATTGCTTATGCTTTTGGGTGATGGACTTTCATGATTGCCTCCATTATCTATTTCTTGGTGATTATCCTTTAAACTTTTATTTAATGCTCGATATTTCATCATTTTTTTTAATTGAAAAAAATTAAATTGGTTATTTTAGTATATTTTTATCAAAATTAGTTTAAATTTATTTTAAAACTAAAGATAACTGTAGCACCATATGGGCTTCTCTTTAATTCATTTTTTGAACCATTAGATCATATGTTCAATTTAAATGTGGGTAAGATTTGTTAAATGTAATATATTTATAGTTTAATGTCATTATTCTAATTTTGATCATTAAGAATATTGTAGACATTAATTTTATTTTAGGATAATTATAATATTAAAATTTGATTTATTACATGATGTAGCTTGGTGTATGCTTTATATTGATGACATTCTTCTTGTTGATAAGACTAGAGAAGTCCAAGAGAAACTTGAATTATGGAGGTCAACTTAGTCTAAAGGTCTTGCTCAAGTAGATCTAAAGGTGAATAAATGTAGTGTAATTTTAGTTGTAGAAGTTCTAGTAGAAGTGTTTTAATATTGAGTGAACAAGTCATTAAAAAGAGTGAGCAATTGAGATATCTAGGCTCTATTGTTCAAAATGATGGTGAAATATGGAGATGTTATTAGTAGAATTCTTGAATGGTTGAAGTGGAAGAATGCATCCTATATTGTGTGATAGAAATGTAGCAAACTTAAAAAAAATTTTATAAGATAATCGTAAGACTTGTGGCCAATAAAGAGAAGCATAAGACTAAGGGTGTGTTTGGGATGGCTTTAGCTACTTTGTTTTTGAAAATAAATAAATATAGACTTCATTTGGCAACCAAATTATTATCTTTAGAAAATTTTTTGATGAAAAAGCTTATTTGAGAACCATGTTAAAGTGTAGTGGGTATCAAAAGTTTTTGAATTTTTTCAAAAGAAAAATTTATAATACAAAGTTTTTTCAAAATTGCTTTATCCATTAAAAACAACTAGCTTTAAAAGCTACAAATGATCAAACAAACCCTATTGTTGAGATAAGGATGGTGGATGAGTGGCTTTACTCTTAGAGATAAAATGCAAAATGAGTATAGGAAAAGTTGAGTAGCTCCAATGGCAAATAAGATTAGAGAGAGTCGCTTTAGATGGTTTGGGCACATAAAGCTCGTTGATGACTATTAGGAGAGTAGATGCATTAGATTTGCTTTATGTTAAGAAAAGTATGGTAGACCTAAAAAGGCTTGGTTAAGATGTACAAAAAATGACCTTATTATACTTGAATTAAATGAAAATTTGACACATAATAGGACACAATGGAGAAGAAAGATTCATATAGAGCCCACATAGTGAGATAAAGGCTTGTTGTATATCGCTAGCACACACGCCTATTTTAAAAAAAAATTATTCTCTAATTTTGAGCATCTATTTTACAATGTTATCAAAAAAATTGAACAATAATCCGACAAATTGTCAAAATATGGATAGAAAATACTTGAGTCAAACTCTCTAAAAAACTTTAATTAAATTTTATTTGTTATTTATATTTTTATGTTATAATCACAATTTTTAAAAAAAGAGTGAATATTGGTTGTGACTAAATGTTATAATTATATCTTTGTAAAGAATGATTAAATGAGTCATATCTTTAAAATATTTTTAAATCACATCATTAATAATTATTTTAATAAGAATATTATTAAATTTAATAAAATATGAAAAAGAATTTGTCAAGAAATTTTGATATTATATTTTCTCAAAACATGCCATATGATAATAAAATAAAATATATATGAAGAAAGTCGAGGAATTGGCTAAAATTAAAAATAATAATAACAACAAATATCAATTGCTTGGTTGTAGTGGCTTATTGCATTAGAAAGGAAGCCAACAACTAAGCGTGAACTCTCAAATAAGGTCAATTTATCATAAATTTTTTGTATCAAAATATAATGTTAAAATTGAAAAATAAAATTCTAAATGTAAAAGACATTTGGAGTTTTGGGAGAGTGTTGCAATGCAAAAAAACATAATGTGACTTTTGGAAATGATTTTGAAAAATTTATGATGAGATAATTATATTTTAAACTTAATCGACTATCTGATGGCTAGAATCTTCAATTTGATTTTGTAAAAAAAAATGTATATCTACTACAACTTTATTCAATAGATTCTTTTACGGTACTTCATTAATTTTGCATTCACTTGCAACTATCTCAAGAAAGAAAAGAAAAGAAAGAAAGAAATGAAGAGCTTATACATAACATGAATTTTTCTAAATTGTAACATTTTTTGTAATCTATTGTATGGGTAGAGCTATACCCACTTTTCTTTAGGTTTATTATACCACATCGCCTCTTATTCTTTTGCACTAGTTTTATAAAATTATTTGGTGTTTGTTTAGCTTGTGCATTAAGATGACATGATTTTTCTAGTTTCTTCATTGATTGATGAATGAATGCGATTAGACTCTTAGGAAAAAATAAATTTTCTATCCAATTAATCAACTCAAAAAATTAAAATTAACAACTCATAACCTCACCTAAAAAAGCTTAGATATAAATCAAGATAATAAAAGAATTAGCAGCTTGATGTTGTATGTCTCACATCATGCATAAAAATATATTGCTTCATTGTTAATGGATGTTTCCACCTTTGGATGACAAAATTTTGATTTGAGAATGGTGAAAATGCACCTTTCTAGATTTTAGCCTATAATAAAACTTATTCATTAGGCATATGAAATCTCATTTGTCAAATAAATTATCCAAAATTATAATAAAACTTAACAAAAATTAGCATTAGATTATGTCATTTATTCATGTCCTTCATGATCTAGTCTTTAGGAGTATGTTTAAGGACTTAATATCTTTCTAAATAAATAATAGCCTAGCTATCTTGCAAAAGCATAAGATTTGTCTATAGATTTAAAATTATAGGAGGAGTTAGATATTTACTTAATTAGTCAATCAGTGATTTATCCTCTTGTAGGTAAACAATATACACATTTTATAGATTTAGGTCATGATTTTCAAATCTCCCTAGATTTAGGTTTGGTCGATGTTTTCTTTTAAGGCTATAAGCATAAATCACCTCTTAGGCATTTCCATGATCTTGTGTTATGGGGTTGTAAGAGATTTCTAATAAAAATTCAACATAAATAAAATCTCTTCAAATTTTAAAAAATATGAAGCCCAACCATAGGATAGTTTAGGATACCAACTAGGTTTCTAGATGTGAGCATTACTCATCTCCATTTGGTTTAAATAACTCCATCCTTTGATCAATCTCACTTGATCTTCCAAAAATAACCAATTTGTTGATAGTCCCATCTTTAAAATCTTTGGAGATAATGATCATTTACCTTAATCATATATTTTAAGGAATCTCATTCTTATGATAATTAACAATGGGGCTTGATAGGAACAACTAATGGTTTAAAATAAACGCTTACTTTTCATGTAAAGTGAGAAGAATCTCTAGTACAAATATTATCAGGAGTCCTTAATAGGTGATTATAATAGGATGGTGACTTTTTAGATAGTACATCATTCCTCAATGTATTTATCATAATAAGAACATCTATCTATATGAACAACATACCAAAATTTTATTTTTTCAAATTCAAAGATTTGAGAAATAAAATAAATACCACATACTATTAATCAATGTATTTATCACAAGATTAGTGAGAGTAAATTCAATATTCTAATGCTATATGTTGATAATATTCTAATGGCAAGTAGCAATATGGACCTTTACATGAAAATAAGAGATTTTTTAAATAAATTTAAAATGAAAGATCTTGGGAATGCTTTTTATATTGGGTATACAAATTCATCAAGATCGTTTTTGGTATACTTAGTTTATCACAAACAACATATATCGATAAAGAGCTTAGTAGATTTGAATGAAAGATTGTGCAAAAAAAGATACACACATGAAGGTGATAAGTTCGCTTACTTCATTGTCTAAGAAATGAATTAAAAGAAAGAGATAGAAAAGATCCCTTATGCATCTGAGTATAGAGTCTTGTTATGTTCAAGTTTGTATACTTTCTGATATTACATATATTATTGGAATGATTGATAGATATTTAAGTAACCCAAAAATGAATCATTAAAAAATAATAAAATGGGTTAGCAAAGATTCAAACAGATTAATATATTTTATGCTCACATATCAATCGATCATTTAGATCTTGGGGTACTCTAATTTTGATTTTGCTGATTTCATTGTAGAAGATCCACTTTACACATTATTTTCATATTAGCTAGAGCTATATCTTAAGAGTGTTAAATAATCAATCATAGTTTTTTCACTATGAAAGCATATTTATATTGTTAGGCATCAAATTAAGGAATATGATGAAATTTTATTATCGATAAATATATTTGATGTAATAGAGATCATTAAAAAATTATGATAACAGCCACTAAGTTGTATTCAAAGAATAAGAGAAGTTCGTCAAAATCAAATCATAAACATAAAATTTTATTGTAAAAAAAAAGGTCGAAGTTCTCAAGTATCTATGGACCACAAATCTTTTGATTGTAGATTTACTTACAAAAGATTCACCACCTAAATTATTTCATAAATATGTGACTCATATGAGAGTTATTTACTTTGATAATATGCTAGAATAGTATGAGTTATTTTATGATATTTAATAATCGTAAACATGTTTTTTTCTGATCACACTAAAGTATTATTATTACATTATTATTTAAAACTCTAAAATAAACTTATGTAACTATATTTATAACTTTTTAAGTTATTAAATACACCAAATTGGAAATATGTATGTATATGATCACATAAAATTTTCATGCTACACATCCATACTTGATCTATATTGTTAATCATATTGATTTAGTGATCATTGATGAGTCTTGTTATAAAAAATTATAACAAATATCAATTTGATTATATATCAAGTTTGTTAATGAAGAGTCTAAAGATATTTTTTGTGAAGATAGCAAATATAAAGCTCTTAAGATATTAATAATGTATGAGTGAAGTGAAAGATTGTTGGAAATGTTGGATGTAATACACACACACACAAGAAAATATAAGGGTTTGTGTGTGTGGGCTTACAATAATAATAATAATAATAATAATAATAATAATAATAATAATAATAATAAAATGGGCCTAAGTAGGCCCTATTTTATGAGCGGATTTTGGTTTTAGTTTAAGTATGATGAATTTTGAGGGTTTTATTATCTTATTTTATATATAAGCATTTTGATTTTATAGTTTTTCTTCATGACAACATTGAATTAATTTTGTTAATTACAATCTAATATTTTGATTCAGATTATAGTTCTCAATGTTGATACAAGATTATGTTGCTTACTACATTGTTTTTTTTGTTATTAATAATTATTACAAATATATATGTTATATATATATATATATATATATATACACGCAAATGCCACAATAATTCTTATGTATTTATATATTTAATACATAAACTTCAAATTTTACATATATATAACACCCCAATCTTAAAAATCATATGAAAAATATCATCATCACTTATTAAATGTAAAATGTACATTTTAAGCATAAAAATATTATATAAGTAAATAAATTTTAGGTATTAGATTTATAAATATATAGAAATTGTAATTTATGAAAATCTTTCATATATATATGTATATATATATACAGATATATACTTATTTATTTATTTGTATTTTAGTTAGATTGTTGGCAAAGAGAAAGAGAGTAATAAATTGTATTGCAAACCAATATGTCATGAAAATAATTGTTCATAAGATTGAGTTTGTAAAATTGATAATTATAATTTATAATCAACAAATAATAAATTATACCTCATTTTGTTTCACTTTGATTCCGAAACAATTCTTTATAGTTGATGTCCCATTTTTAGATAAGATGCCTCACATAATTTTCCTAATTATGAATGATCATAGTCTATTTTAATCAACAATATTTACACCATACCGATAAGCCTTGATAAGATTTTGCTCATCTCAATTTCTAATGAAATTGATTGGCCTCAATCAAGGATGATCTTAATAGGCCTATTAGTTATGATGGTTCAATATATGTTAAACTAATATTAAGATATAGACTATCATATTAAATAATAGTATCTCAAGTATAGTTTTTTTATGTTGATTTTGATAAATTAAAGTATAAACATATCAATATCAAGAGTGCCATTAGATATATCTAAATGTATATAACCTTAAGGAGCAAAGTCCCTTTCAAAGAATGATCAACTAAATTAACTACTTAATTTAACATGATTTTAAAGCTTTGATTTATGAATATTTTACATTAATTTAAGTAAGATTTATTAATGATTGAATATTATGTTTAAAAATTTTAAAAATAAATAGATAACTTTATAAAGATTTTATAAATTGTAGGTAGTCATAAGAAATAAATGGAATTTTAATTTAAATATATTATCATATTTAACCAAAAATATTTGTTATTTTCTATAAAAAAATAATTAATTTGATAAATGAGAGTTAATAAGTGAGCATATATTACTAAATAAATATAATAAAATTCTTAAATGATCAATATGAATGTTAAGTTAAAATATAATCAAGTGAAGGTTAATATATTTTAAATTATTATATAGTTGAACATGAACAACATACATTTATTATTTAATAATTTTGTGTTAAGAATGACTAGATAACTTTTTTTATAAATATGATTTTTAAAAATTTAGAAGATGAATAATTAATTTTATAAAGATTTTGATAAATTGTAGGTAGTCATAAGATTAAATTATGAAAATTATTTTAAATATATTATCATATTTAACCAAAATATTTATTGGTTTGTATTGGATACAAATAATTAATTAGATAAAATGAGAGTTAATAAGTGAACATATATTACTAAATAAATATAATAAAATTTTAAATGATCAATAGAATGTTACTTTAAAATATAATCAAGTAAAGGTTAATATATTTTAAATTATTATATAGTTGAACATGAACAACATACATTTATTTAATAATTTTGTGTTAAAGATTTATCAAAATATACAAGTATTAATAAATAATGAAAATATATAAAATCATAAACTTTATAATTGATTATTTAATTATGGCACATGTCACACAACTAATCATAATGTAAAGACATAAATAAAAAAGATTAAATGGATAATTAAAAAATTCAGTAAATCAAAAAATTATATAAATAAGAAAATAATAATGAAAATGAAGTATTATGACTTGATGAAATTGTCTTGTAGAACAAATATACTATTTCATTATATGATTTTTAACCATTCTCTAATTTTATTTTTTTTCAAACTTCTATCAAAGCCATTTATTAATTGAACAATGAATGTAAGTAGAGATCGATGCACATAAATTTTATGTTGTGCCTTAATTGAGAAAAACCAAAATGAAGTTTGTGATATTATCTTTATACTCACTATCTAATTCCTATGAGGAAAATAAATAAATTAAATAAATTTGAAAAATATAATATATTATTTAGAAATTTAAAAAATATATAATTGATTACCTTTATTTTTCTAGATCTATTAGGGCATACCAATAATAGCTCATCATCAAATAATATAAATGTAGAATTTGAGGTTGCAACATCTAATTTAATGAGATATCTATATGAAAAAAATCAATATAAGAAACATAATAACCATTAAATATAAATCATTTTAATTTCATAAATTATTTACCTCAAACTATATTCTACATTTTTATTTGAGCACTTGGTACATTCTATTGAATCTTCTTTTATAATTACCTTTGATTTACATGTACTATATGCATTATACTAAAGGTTTCCTTCTTCTTTTATTCCTTTTGTAGACACCCTTGTATCATAGTACTTGATCTAGTAAAATAATAATTATTATTATAAAAATATTATTTTAAAATACATAATTTTATATACATACCTCGATAAATGCTCGATGTATGGATCTTAAAAAAAATCAATTAGTACATATCTTTCATTAGTTAATTGACATAGGGAGTATAGAATTTCATTAAACCTATAATTTAAATTTCAAGTTAACTGAAAGTAATTATTATAATAAACTAATCAAGCATATTTAAAAAAAACTTACATACAAATCCTTTATTTTTTTTTATTCTATCAAATCTAGATTAATTTCTAAACTTGTTGATGATGTTGTTGACAATGCAAAACCTGTAATTTTAAATATATAATGATTATAAAAAAAATTAAAAATCAATACAATGTATAAATTGTTGTAACCATTAAAATTCTGCATTACAAAATATTAAAATATATTTAAGAATATTATATCATTATAATATTTTCCAATAATTAATTTTGCTAATATTATTTAAAACTCATCTTTTTTTTTCTAATTGTTGGCCTTGTACGTAGCTAATGCTTCCCACAATGTGAATGTAAATAACCTGCACTGAAGCAAATATATATATATATATATATATATATATATTACAAAATATTTTTTCTTAAGTTCAATCTAAGTGTCATAAATCCAAAACTTGTAGGTCTCCCTTGATAATTTTTTTATCCATCTGTATACACCAATCTAACGCCTTTAACTTTCATAACCAATAGAAGAATATATGTTTCAAATATAAATAAATATTATTAATATTAAAAATTTCATATAATAAGAAAGAAAAATATAATAAAACTAAGAAAATTTGTACATGAAGGTGAATTTGGATTTGACTTCATATCTGATATTGTTGATAATTTAGTAGATGATGAGAAATTATTATCATCAACTTCTTCACGTATTTTTGAGATTATTTTATATAATCTAAAATTTATCATTCACATTATAAATTTTTTTTATATTTTAATTTGTCCATTTGATATCATATATATCTTGCCAATATTTAATTTGTTAGTAAAGTTATCGATAATATCATTGTACATTATTGCATATATCTTTGAACAATGTTCATAAGACAAGAGAAATCATTGAAATTAAAGTTAATTATTTAAAAAATATTGATTATAAAGAATATAATACAAAATCATTACTAACAAAATTGTATATAATAATATAATAAAATCCAAAAATATTTAATTGTAATAATTAATTACTTTCACATCCATCAAAGTAACTTTTGGACCTTTCCTTGTCCTGATTTAAAATCTTTTATATTCTCTTTTCAAGAACAAAAACTTTTATGCTCTAGTAACATTGATGCAAAGGCTAATTGAGTGATAATATTTGATGAATCCATAAATATTGACCTATCATAATTTTTTTAAAAATATTTAGAGTTGTTAGCATATGCTTAAGAAGTGAAAATGTATTATGATATTTCAATAAAAGAATAAATAAAATTTATTCATATCAATAAAGATTAAAGATTTTTTTATATACCTAAAGATTATTAAGAAGATATTAGTATATTTTTGTATACAATATTTCTTGTATAATGACCTTGCCTTGATGCATATTTATCATGGATGATAAGCACTTTTGTGTTGTTCATTGAAATTCCTCTAGATAATGCAACATATAATTGTTCATACGAGAATACATGCTGAGGAAGATATATTCCAAAATTAGGTATTGTTTGACCTTGCGACTTTATGATTGTCATTGTAAAACATAGATGCATTGGAAATTGTTTTCGTTTAAATTTAAATGGTAGAGTTTCATCGTCACTTGGACATAAAGGTATTCTTGGGATCAAAAATAATTTGCTAGAGAATTGAGCAGTTGATATTTCTGCAAGAATAACATTCTCTTTAAATAATTTGCAAATCATTCTTGTTTTATTGCATAATCCATTTGAAAGATCTAAATTTCTTAATAACATTATTGGACAATTTTTTTTAGAACAAGTCGATGTGGAGGAAGTCCATTAGGTGCCAATGAGTTCGAAATTTCACATAATAGAGATTAGATTTGCCATCAATAACACTGTCAAAATTGAAGTAATTTATCTAAATTTCGGAAAATATTTTTTAAGCTTTTGATTTATCTTATGAGCATATGTATTTTTTGTTGCTAAGATAGCTCTTTTCATAATGTAATCGTTGATATAGCATTTTCATGCAAACATGAATATATATCATTTATTAATAAATCTTCTGAATCTTCACCACTCACATAGTTTATTATCATCTCATTTAGAATCTTTACTAATCAATCTTCAGTTTCTGGCTCATCTCCATTTCCAATTCTAAGTATGAATTCAAAAAATAATGAATCATTTTTTGCTCTCATATTCTTTTTTAATTTAAAAACTTCTATATCTGACCATAAATATGACTTAACTAAACTATACTTAATAATTTCATTTTTTGATGCACGTCATACTACAAGTACAACTTATCGAAAGTCACCTTCAAATACAATCATTTTTCCACTAAAATAAATAGAGTTATTCATAATATCTCTTAATGTTCTGTCCAAAGACTCTATTGATGTTCGTTTTACCATTGGCGCTTCATCCCAAATTATAATACTTGATTTCTTAAGTAATAATGCAAGACCACTTTGATTTGGTATTGCACATCTACTTGATTATGTTGCATTTATTGGTATTTTAAATGTTGAATGTGTTGTTCGATCTCCTGGCAAGATTGATGCTGCTACCCCACATGTTGCTATTACTATTGCTATGTGACCGTCCATTCTTAAGATTGCAAGTAATGCTCGATATAAAATATCTTTTATGTACCACCATGACCATCTATAAAAAATATGACATTCTTCTTATGATATACACGGTTTATAATTTCTACATATGCCTTTTTCTGATCTACATTAAGTCTCCTGGATTATGTTAATATCTTCACTTGGTGTCGTTACATTTAATTCTTCCATTAGCTCCTCTTTTGAAATTCTTCATCTTTCTCAAATGAAGTAATATTTTCTCATGGCAATTTAGGTAGATCAAATTCAGATATACTCTTACCCATTCTCTCAATAAATACTTTGATGTTTTTTTAATGTTTTTCTCACACATAATTCTTCAAAAAGACTACCATTATTTTGATAATCTTGAAATAATTATTTCATAGTTGATTTATATTTGTAGACTAAAGAAATTAAATAAGTAGCAAAAAATAGTCATAATTTAAATGGCATTTGAAAATTGGATGCATTGTTTAAATATTCTGAAATATAGTCACCAGTTTCCAACAAACCATGCTTCTGTACAGCTTCTTTAAATGTGAAACACGTATTTTTGTACTTTTCATAAATCAATAAATGATGTCGGTCCATAAGCATGATTTAATAACATTCTTAAATAATATCTTTCACCCTTCGATGGATTTGCAGTATTTATGCGACCAATTTGCTCAAACTTTTGTCTTCTTTTCCAAAAAAATTTTGTCTTATCCGAGACATATTTTTCTAGAATTTCACTATATAGATATTGTTTTTGCCTCAGAATCTCTTTTAATTAACTCAAAAAACTATGACAACATAGTTTTTTTGATATTACTAAATGTTAATAAATCACATAAATTCTGATTTTGTTTATAATATATAGCATGCATGTCTTCTAAATGTAGCTATAAATTACACATGGATACATCTCATTTAAATCAAATTCAAATATTCTCCATAATGCTTCGGGTTGATACCCATCTTCCATCTTAATACGTTGAATCTCATCAAAATTTTCTCTCTGTGTGAAATTAAAATTGATATTTTATCATTATGTTGACCTTACTTTTGGAATGAGTTCTCAATCTCCTCATCATAGATCTAGGACTCTTCTAGACACTAAGAGCTTCTTAGTCTTAAGATACTTCTAGTGATTTGGTGAACACTTAACCTAAGCCTAGAGGCTTAGAAGGGTTAGTCATAGGAGTAGGCTATGCCTAAGGGACTTAGGGAGACTTACCTACCCCATAGTCTAAACCTAATCAATGTTCACTTTCTCAAATCAAACCCCAAATTAAAATTTGAATTCAAATTAAAAATTCCAAAATTTACAATCAATCTCAACCTCAAATCCAAGCTCAAAATCCTTCCTAAGCCTTATGATTGAATCCCATGGATTTAGCCCTACCCAAATAAAATTCAATCAAACCCAACTCTAAATGATTGAAACCCAAGATCAAATCCAAGCTCTAAACCCCTCTTAAGCCATGTAATCTGATTCTACAAACTTAGCCAAATCTCCACCCAATTCAATCCAAATTCAATTGATTTCTTCTTGAGCGAATCATATATTCAATCATCTTCACAAATATAAATGAAATCTACACTCGAATGATCAAAATTCAATCAAACTAAATCAAATTCTCTTATAAGCCCTTTGGACCTACCTTCATGAGCTTGGCTAAATTTGCTTTCAAATCACTCCAAACTCATTTGATTTTCTTATAAATCAATTATTCTTTAAATATCTTCCCAAATATAAATGAAACTTACATTTAAATGACCAAAACTAAATCCAAAATCAAATCAAAACCTAATCAAAGACCCTTTCAGCCAATTCTTTAGACTTAACCAAATCCATCCAAATCAAGTCAAAACCAATGGATTTTTCTTGAGTCAATCATTCCTCCAACCACCTATCAAAATATAAATGAAACATGCAATTATCAAACCAAACTAAGATCAACCCAAGTCAAAATCAACTTAGCCCTTTTGACTTGAAATTTTTAAATGAACCAAAACCTGTTAGAATCTAAATTGATTACAGCTAAATTTATATTTTAATCCTAAACTCATATATAAATTCAACTAGTCCTCAATCAAACCAAAATCAAGACAATTGACCCATTTAGGTTCACTTGATCCAAAGTGACCTAAAGAACCATTTGAGCCAAGTTCCAATCTAACCCAAATTGGATTGAACCAAGCTCATCAAAACCTTTCACCATGATTGTTGACCACCCTAGGATCATCAATTATCACAAATTAGGTCAAACCAAGTCAACTTTGTCATTTGACCAGTCAACCCCCTTAACCCATATGAACCAAATTAGCCAAAAAACCTATCATACACTAAAGCAATTGAAACCATGGCTTAACACCAACCCATGATCAATGATTGAACATGACTTGACCATCAATTGAGCCAAACCAAACCCAATTGATCCTTTGACTCAAGTTGACCAAAATTGACCTAAAAGACCAAAAAATAGGTCAAATCATGATCCAACCCAAATTGATTGCAACCAATGGCTCAAGTTTATTCCAAGTTGATTATTGAACTTAATCAAAACCATAATTGAGCTCGACCAATTAGACCCAATTGACCAACTTAGCCCAAATTGACCTAAATGGTCAAATTGGTCTAAAACTAAATTAAATCTAAATCAACTCTAAACAAAGCCTACAATCATCTTCAATTAACCAAACATGAATCTACATAATCCAAGCCAATTTGACCAATTTGGTCAAATTGGTCAACTTGACCCATTTGACCTATGTGAATCCAAATGAGCCAAAAATCAAACCTAAGCCAAATTGATTGAAACCAATTGAACCAAAACACTTCAAATCATCATTTAACCTAACCCAAGCCTTGGTTTGACCCAATTTGACTAATTGGTCAATCTAACCCAACTTAACCTAATTTGACCCATAAGAGCAAAATTGAGCCAATTCTCTTGGAACCAAGCCATGATCACTTGGAATCTGATTCAACCCGACCCAAACCCATCTTGGATCAGCCCAAAGCCAGCTCAAACCCAAATGGACTCAAACCCAAGGCAAATCTTCCTTAGATTTTCCTCCCCACATGGGATTTTGCAAAAATTAGCAAAGTCCACTCATCCTTTCCACTTGGCAACCCTCACACACCCAAAATGGGGTCTGACCTACTCACCTAGCCCAACCTAAGTGGGCTAGGCCTATCATGGACCAAAGGGAGGTGATTTAACTCACTTCCCTCACTACTCGAATCCATTGGATCCAGGGAAGCCACAAGCTGCCTTGTGCCACCTCGCAAGCCTTCCTCCAACCCAATCGTGCATGCCTCCCTCCTAGGCTATTTCGATCTCATTAGTTTTATTTTTATTTGCATAGTTGTGTTAAATTTATTTCTTAATTTCTAATGTATTACCTTATAGTTCTAACACAACATATATTTATTTAATATTTTTGTGTTAAAGATGAATAGATAAATTTTTATAAATATGATTTTTAAAAATTTACAAGATGAATAGATAACTTTTTATAAAGATTTTTGATAAATTGTAGGTAGTAATAAGAAATAAATTAGGAAAATTTAATTTAAATATATTATCATATTTAACCATAAATATTTATTATTTTCTAGTGAATACAAATTAATTAGATAAAATGAGAGTTAATAAGTAAACATATATTACTAAATAAATATAATAAATTTCTTAAATGATCAATATGAATGTTAATTTAAAATATAATAAAGCAAAGTTAATATATTTTAAATTATTATATAGTTGAACATGAACAACGATCATTTATTTAATAGTTTTTGTGTTAAAGACATAGATTGTTTATCAAAATAAATGAAGAATTAATAAATAATAAAAATGTATAAATGATAAACTTTATAATTGATAGAAATGTTATTTAATTATGGCACATGTCAGCACAACTAATCATAATGTAAAGACATAAATAAAAGATTAAATGGATAATTAAAAAATTTAGTAATGCAAAAAATTATCTAAATAAGAAAATGATAATAAAAATCAAGTATTATGGCTTGATGAAATTGTCTTGTAGAATAAATATACTATTTCAATAAATAATTATTAATCTTTCTCCAATTTTTTTATTTTTTATTTTTATTTTTATTTTCTATCAAAGTCATTTATTGATTGAACAGTAAATGTACGTAGAGATCTATTCACATACATTTTATCTTGTCCCTTAATTGAGAAAGTCTTTGTGGAACAAATAAAGTTTGTGATAATTTTTTATACTCCTCAGTATCCGATTCCTGTGAGGAAAAAATTAAAATAAATAAATTATAAAAATATAATATATTATTTAGAAATTCAAAAAATATGTTAATTGATTACCTTTATTTTTTTTAGCTCTATAATTGGCATACTAATAATAACTTTAGCCTAATCATCAAATAGTGTAAATGTAGAATTTAAGGTTGTATCTTCAACATCTAATTTAATAAGATATCTACATGAAAAAAAATCAATATAAGAAGCGTTTATAGCTGGCTACAATCATGCAGGCTGCCTGGACTTGGATGCTCTCATTTATCCTATTGAACCTGTTCGATTTATACTCTGTGGAATGACCCCTGGTTGGGTTGTTATGGCGGCATCCGAGTTCTATGGGCACTATTTGGGCTCTCTGTTGTTAAAGGAGTGTTGTTTTCCCTTTATCTTTTGTATCTGGTGGCTTTCTCTCCCATGTGTATGTGATTGGTTTTGCTATACTTTGGTGTACCGCTCTTTCACCCACACACAACTCTCTTCCAATGGATGGGTTGGTTCCCTGTGTTTGTAGGCTATGATGGATGGTTGATTTCACCCATTCCTTGGTAGTAGCACGCCCGTTGTATCCCTTCCTTTGGATTTGATGCACATGGTTGTGCCCCAAGTTGGTGTGATCGTCGAGCTTTTCCACAACTCTCTATTTATCTCTGTTTGCTTTCTACCTTCGATTTAGCTCATATCACTTTAATGGTCCTTAACTTTTTTTCTAGATGTTTTGATTACGTGTTCTTCTCACGCATGTCATTTCTTTCGGAGGTATAAACTTCTTACCTTAACAATGCTATTGTTGGCTAGCTATTTTCTCATGTGTATCTTTTGCTTTCTTTGGTTATTTTCTTTCTCTTTTATATGTGTGGATTGTACTTAGTCAGGGGATTTACTCTAGGATGATTGTAGCTCTTTGAGCAGTAGCTTTTGAGTTTACCCCCTTTTAAGGACCTTGTAACCCCTTTTGTGGTAATAAAATTCCCCTATATGGGGTTCCCAAAAAAAATCAATATAAGAAGCATAATAAATATTAAATATAAATTATTTTAATTTCATAAATTATTTACCTCAAATTATATTCTACATTATTATTTGAGCACTTAGTACATTCTTGAATCTTCTTTTATAATTACCTTTGATTTACATGTATTAAATGCATTATACCAAAGGTTTCCTTCTTCTTTTATTCCTTTTATAGACACCCATGTATTATAGTACTTGACCTAGTACAATAATAATAAATTAGTAATAATTATTATTATAAAAATACCTTAGTATATATACATACCTCTCCTGATAAATGCACAGATGTATTGATCTTAAAAAGATCAGTAAGTGCATATCTTTCATTATTTGATTGACCCAGAGAGTATTGATTTTCATTAAACTTATAATTTAAATTCCAAGTTAAGTAGAAGTAATAATTATAATAAACTAATCAATCATATTTTTTTAAAAAAAAAGTACACACCAATCCTTTATTTCTTTTGATTCTATAAAATCTGGATTAATTTCTAAACTTTTTGATCATGTTGTTGATAATGTGAAACCTATAATTTTAAATATATAATAATTATAAAAAAAATTAAAAATTAATGTGCAATACATGTATAAATTGTTGTAACCATTAAAATTCTTCATTACAAAATATTAAAATATATTTAAGAATATTATGCCATTATAATATTTCCCAACAATTGATTTTGCTAATATTTCTAGAAACTCATCTTTTATTTCTTTTAATTGTTGGCATTGTACTATAGCTAACGCTTACCACAACGTGAATGTAAATAACTCAGACCTGAAGCAAAAAAAAAAAAATATATTACAAAATGATTTTTATTTCTTAAGTTTGTAATATAAATGTCATATCTTAATCCAAAAACTTGCAAGTCTTTCTTGATATTTTTTTTATCCCTCTGTATATATCATTCTAACATCATTAACTTTCATAACAAATAGAAGAATACATGTTTCAAATATAAATAAATATTATTAATATTAAGAATTTCATATAATAAGAAAGATAATAGAATAAAATAAGAAAATATGTACCTAAAGGTGAATTTGGATTTGACTTGATATATGTTATTCGATAATTTAGTAGATGATGAGAAATTATTATCATCAACTTCTTCACATATTTGAAATTATTTAATATAATCTTAAATTTATCATTCACATTATAAAATTTTTTATTTATATTTTTAATTTGTTCTTTTAATATCATATATATCTTGCCAATATTTAAAATGTCGGCTTATTGATAATATCATTGAACATTATTGTATATATCTTTAAACTCTATTCACAAGACAAGAGAAATCATTGAAATTAAAGTTAATTATTTTTAAAAGTACTAATTATAAAGAATAAAATATAAATCATTACTAACAAAATTGTATATAGTAATATAATAAGAACTAAAATATTTAATTACGATAATTAATTACACGCACATCCATCAAAATAACCTTTTAGACCTTTCCTTGTTACGATTTAAAATTTTTTATGTTCTCTTTTTGTAACTAAAACTTTTATGCTCAAGTAACTTTGATGCAGATAATTTAGTGATAATATTTGCTGAATTCATAAATAAAAAAAATTAAAAGATAAATTTAAATTTAAACATTATAAACAATAACAAATATATATAAAGTTGGGTTATAATTTATTTAATGTTGTTATGTTCTATTATAAAGTTCATTATTGTTGAAATTCTATAAAACAAACTATGTAGAGACATTTTCGTGAACTCGGACTACTAAATTAGAATTATGAACTATGTGACTCAGATTAAGATTAATTTAGAAACAATAAAAGAAGTAGTTTTAAATTAGATCTTTTATTTGTAAACGAGAAAATATAAAACAAAAGTAAAATGCATATCTGTTTGATGTAAAAAATAAATTAGGTAGAAAATATTCCTGAAAAAAAAGAAAAAGTTCAATAAGTATGTTAAAAAACTAAAATGGAAATCATATATCCTAAAATTCATACTAACCTCGATCATAAAGCTTTCTCAAAATTACGCAGGCGTCTTCCTCTCTAACGTTTCTCTCCCACTCTTTGGGAATTTTACATACATAGCACAGGAGAAAATAACGTTGTTTGAAAAAAAGCCTTCTTCTCTAAAGTTGTTTCTCTGCTCCACTCTAGGAGAAAATATCGAATTAAAAACGTTTATATAATAAAATTAATTGAAAATAACATAAACGTGTAGATTAATATAAGCGTTCATTAATTATTTATATAATTGGAAATCACGGTGAATTTTAAAATAATTTATGTAAACTCATTAATTATTTATAATTAAGTTTATTAATTTATTTTTAGAATTTGGTGTTATATATTATATCACTAGGATTGAAATCATCAAATCAATTTGAATATAAAATTAAAGACAAAGATTAGAAGAAACACAAGCTAATTTTAATAATAGTATATATATATATATATATATATATATATATATATATATATATATATATATATATATATATATATATATATATATATATATATATATATATATTATGATACATATACAATATGGTAACACGTACACCCACACACCTAAGCCATGGCTACGTAGAGGACCCGGCGACCATCGGTGAGTATACCAAATATGGCGTTGATCTCATTCTCCGATCGAGTCGGTTTGAAGGCTTGACTTCATCATTATATCATCACGTTGAGATCTCTCTCTCTCTCTCTCTCTATATATATATATATATATATATATATATATATATATATATATATATATATATATATATATATATAGAAAACCATTATGAGTAAAGTTTTAGCCTTAGCTTTTGTGAAATCGGCACAAACCAGTATAAAAGTGTGAACAATAAAACTCAGAATTTTTTTGGAAAATCTCGAAAAGAGAAAAACCACAGGCTAGCCCGGTAAAAGCTTCCACTATGTATCATTTGAGTACAAGATCTTCTTCGATCGGATTACAGAATTGTATATGAGAAAGGAACATGACGACAACGATCGGTTGTAACGATTGCTAGTAAGCAGAATGATGGTGAAGCGTCGGAGCAATCCGGTGGAAGTCGAGAACAATTCGGCAAAATGAGGAACAATCACTGGTAGAAGTCATCATGATGGAGACCGATAGAGATTGATGACGGCAAGGATCAACGGCGGTGGCTGACGGCGGCGGTGGTGGTTGACAACCGTCGAGTGGCGGCACGATTGTGCTTGGAGGATCTTTAGAGCTCTCTTCTCTCTCTTGCTTGGCCTTCCCTCATATGAGGAATGTGGGGCTATTTATAGATTGGAGGAGTGGCATCTGTAAAAAAAAACCGTACCACTCCACTTCATCGGACGGCTCAAAATGATCCCCTTGATCATATGATGTATTTTGTGTATTTGAATGCTCAAATGATGTCGGAATTATGATATCTTGGGCTTGTTAGATTCGGCTCGTCAAGACTCTCGATTTGACTATAAACACTCCATGTTTAAGAGTCGATTGATAATAAATGCTTGATCTCGGTTAGTCTTGATTCACGATCAGTTACTTTCTACATCAAGATTTGTGCCGACTAGTGAAATTTTCGGGTCATATCGGTTACTATTTTTGGATGATATTATCTCAATCATCCAAAATATATATCCGAATATTTGAAAATAGCAATTCTTCAATGAAATTTCGGTCCCGTTAACCATACATTTTGAGAGAACATATCTTAGAGCATAAGATTATGACCATGAAGCGGAGTGCAGAGCGGATGTATCTTGAATACGCGATTTGTTATGGGTTATGGAGCTGCAAAATTACTAGTTGCTTGATTTCATAGAAGAAAGTCTTTGCAGAGCCTTTCGATGGTCGGCGATGGTCGATAGTAGTCAGCGGCGGTGACCGGCTATAGTGGTTGGCGGCGGCAGGGGTGTCGGCATAGCGGTTGTCGATAGTGGTAGCTGGCGTCGGTAGTGTGAGGATATGACCGGCAAAGTAATAAACGAAATGCGGAGATAATGAATGGTATTAGCGATAGTGGCGGCAATGTCAGCGATATGATCGCAGCGATAGCGGCAGCAGTAGTCGGCAGCGTCAAGCGTTGATAAAGCGGGATAAGCAAAATTGCCGGTGATGGTCAGCAGCGGTGGCCACTGAGGTTAGCGGCCGGCAGAGGTTCAGCGGGGCTGCGCCGTTGTCGATAGTGGCGGCGTCTATGGTGGATGCAAAGCGGCGGTGTGGTGGTGGTGATTTTGACTATCGAGGTTGTTTGTCGAGTGTGACTTCGATGGCGTTAACGTATGGAAGAGGTTGAATTGAATCCGCTAAGGATTTTACCTATTGAGGTTGTTTGTGAGTGTGACTTCGATGATGGATATGGAGAATTGAATCGTGAGGATTTTTGACTATCGAGGTTGTTTGTCGAGTGTTACCGATGGCGTTATGGAAGAGGTCGTGGGAAGTCCACCAAGGACCTTTGACCTATCCAGATTGTCTTTGCTGGCGACGCAACCGTATGGAAGAGGTCAATTGAATCCACTAAGGATTTTGACCTATCAAAGGTTGTTTTGTCGGTATTACCATGACGCTAACTCGTATGGAAGAGGTCCCATCAAGTCCCCTTGGGATTAATCATGCCCATTGAGACAACAAGTTGTATTTCTCAAGTGGGAGGATTAAATGAAGAAGAGACAAGCTTGTGAGAAAAAACCATAAACTCATTACTTTAATAATGTTGGTGATACAATATTGTCACAAGATAACTTAACAAAAGGGAGGAGATACATTTGTAGAGAGAGTTAACAAAGGACAAGAGGTGGAGAGGAAAGGACAAATGGGATAAATTAAAGATTAGAATATTTATACACTAATGATTACATATAACACTTTTCAGAGACCCTCCATGTTCCAAGTTTTAAGGAATATTTTTTCTAGATCAGTCATAACTTGATTGGTTATCCGATAATGGGGGGAGATCTTTACAAAACCCTCTGAGGTACTTCTTTATTTTGAAGATTAAAATTCTCGATGTTGAAGGTCACCGAAGGGCGTGATTGAGCTTGTTTGAGGTAACATGATTGTGCTATTTGTTGATTTCCATAGACTACTCCAACCCCAATGGGAGTTTGAAATTTTATCTTAAGATGAGGTACTAAAGTGACAGCACCGAAGATTGATTGGAGGGGTCTTCCAAATATAGCGTTGTATGCTAAATTTGACTTGACCACTATGAATTTATATTTTAATCCTAAACTCATATATAAATTCAACTAGTCCTAAATCAAACCAAAATCAAGACAGTTGACCCATTTAGGTTCACTTGATCCAAAGTGACCAAAAGAACCATTTGAGCCAAGTTCCAATCTAACCCAAATTGGATTGAACCAAGCTCATCAAAACCTTTCACCATGATTGTTGACCACCCTAGGATCATCAATTATCACAAATTAGGTCAAACCAAGTCAACTTTGTCATTTGATCAAGTCAACCCCCTTAACCCATATGAACCAAATTAGCCAAAAAACCTATCATACACTAAAGAAATTGAAACCATGGCTTAACACCAACCCATGATCAATGATTGAACATGACTTGACCATCAATTGAGCCAAACCAAACCCAATTGATCCTTTGACTCAAGTTGACCAAAATTGACCTAAAGACAAAAATAGGTCAAATCATGATCCAACCCAAATTGATTGCAACCAATGGCTCAAATTTACTCCAAGTTGATTATTGAACTTAATCAAAACCATAATTGAGCTTTTGACCAATTAGTCCCAATTGACCAACTTAGCCCAAATTCACCTAAATGGTCAAATTGGTCTAAAACTAAATTAAATCTAAATTAACTCTAAACAAAGCCTACAATCATCTTCAATTAACCAATTGAACATGAATCTACATCTAATCCAAGCCAATTTGACCAATTTGGTCCAATTGGTCAACTTGACCCATTTGACCTATGTGAATCCAAATGAGCCAAAAATCAAACCTAAGCCAAATTGATTGAAACCAATTGAACCAGAACACTTCAAATCATCATTTAACCTAACCCAAGCCTTGGTTTGACCCAATTTGATAATTGGTCAATCTAACCCAACTTAACCTAATTTGACCCATAAGAGTAAAATTGAGCCAATTCTCTTGGAACCAAGCCATGATCACTTGGAATCGATTCAACCCACCCAAACCCATCTTGGATCAGCCCAAAGCCAGCTCAAACCCAAATGGACTCAAACCCAAGGAAAATCTTCCTTGATTTTCCTCCCACATGGGATTTTGCAAAAAATTAGCAAAGTCCACTCATCCTTTCCACTTGGAAACCCTCACACACCCAAAATGGGGTCTACTCACCTATCCCAACCTAAGTGGGCTAGGCCTATCATGGACCAAAGGGAGGTGAGTTAACTCACTTCCCTCACTACTCAATCCATTGGATCCGGGAAGACACAAGCCTTTGTGCCACCTCTCAAGCCTTCCTCCAACCCAATCGCGTGCATGCCTCCCTCCTAGGCTATTTCGATCTCATTAGTTTTATTTTTATTTGCATAGTTGTGTTAAATTTATTTCTTAATTTCTAATGTATTACCTTATAGTTCTAACACAACATATATTTATTTAATAATTTTTGTGTTAAAGATGAATAGATAAATTTTTATAAATATGATTTTTAAAATTTACAAGATGAATAAATAACTTTTTATAAAGATTTTTGATAAATTGTAGGTAGTAATAAGAAATAAATTAGGAAAAATTAATTTAAATATATTATCATATTTAACCATAAATATTTATTATTTTCTAGTGAATACAAATTAATTAGATAAAATGAGAGTTAATAAGTAAACATATATTACTAAATAAATATAATAAATTTCTTAAATGATCAATATGAATGTTAATTTAAAATATATCAAGCCAAGGTTAATATATTTTAAATTATTATATAGTTGAACATGAACAACGTTCATATATTTAATAGTTTTTGTGTTAAAGACATAGATTGTTTATCAAACTAAATGAAGAATTAATAAATAATAAAAATGTATAAATGATAAACTTTATAATTGATAGAAATGTTATTTAATTATGGCACATGTCAGACAACTAATCATAGACATAAATAAAAGATTAAATGGTTAATTAATTAAAAATTTAGTAATGCAAAAAATTATCTAATTTAGAAAATGATAATAAAAATAAAGTATTATGGCTTGATGAAATTGTCTTGTAGAATAAATATACTATTTCAATAAATAATTATTAATCTTTCTCCAATTTTTTTTTTTTTTTATTTTTTTATTTTCTATCAAAGTCATTTATTGATTGAACAAGAAATGTAGAGATCTATTCACATACATTTTATCTTGTCCCTTAATTGAGAAAGTCTTTGTGGAACAAATAAAGTTTGTGATAATTTTTTATACTGATCCATTCTGTGAGGAAAAAAATAAAATAAATAAATTATAAAATATAATATATTATTTAGAAATTCAAAAAAATATGTTAATTGATTACCTTTATTTTTGTAGCTCTATAATTGGCATACTAATAATAACTTCACCTAATCATCAAATAGTGTAAATGTAGAATTTAAGGTTGTATCTTCAACATCTAATTTAATAAGATATCTATATGAAAAAATCAATATAAGAAGCTTATAGGCTACAATCATGCAAGTCGCCTGACTTGGATGCTCTCATTTATCCTGTTGAACCTGTTCGATTTATACTTTGTGGAATGACCCCTGGTTGGGTTGTTATGGGCTGGCATCTGAGTTCTATTGGCACTATTTGAGCTCTCCTGTTGTTAAAGGAGTGTTGTTTTCCCTTTATCTTTTGTATCTGTGTGGCTTTCTCTCCCATGTGTATGTGATTGGCTTTGCTATACTTTGGTGTACTTTTCGTCCACACGACTCTCTTCCAATGGATGGGTTGGTTCCCCGTTTGTAGGCTATGATGGATGGTTGATTTCACCCATTCCTTGGTAGTAGCACGTCATTGTATCCCTTCCTTTGATTTGATGCACATGGTTGTGCCCCAAGTTGGTGTGATCGTCGGAGCTTTTCCACAACTCCATTTTATCTCTGTTTCTGCTTTCTACCTTGATTTAGCTCATATCACTTTAATGGTCCTAACTTTTTCTAGATGTTTGCGACACGTGTTCTTCTCCTGCATGTCATTTCTTTCGGGAGGTATAAACTTCTTCAGCCTTAACAATCGCTATTGTTGGCTAGCTTTGCTATTTTCTCATGTGTATCTTTTGCTTTCTTTGGTTATTTTCTTTCTCTTTTTATATGTGTGGATTGTACTTAGTCAGGGGATTTACTCTCTAGGATGATTGTAGCTCTTTGAGCAGTAGCTTTTGAGTTTACCCCCTTTTAAGGACCTTGTAACCCCTTTTTTGTGGTAATAAAATTCCCCTATATGGGGTTCCCAAAAAAAAATCAATATAAGAAGCATAATAAATATTAAATATAAATTATTTTAATTTCATAAATTATTTACCTCAAATTATATTCTACATTATTATTTGAGCACTTAGTACATTCACTGAATCTTCTTTTATAATTACCTTTGATTTACATGTATTAAATGCATTATACCAAAGGTTTCCTTCTTCTTTTATTCCTTTTATAGACACCCATGTATTATAGTACTTCATAGTACAATAATAATAAATTAGTAATAATTATTATTATAAAAATACCTTAGTATATATACATACCTTCCGATAAATGCATGATGTATTGATCTTAAAAGATCAGTGCATATCTTTCATTATTTGATTGACCCAGAGTATTGATTTTCATTAAACTTATAATTTAAATTCCAAGTTAAGTAGAAGTAATAATTATAATAAACTAATCAATCATATTTTTTAAAAAAAAGTACACACCAATCCTTTATTTCTTTTGATTCTATAAAACTGGATTAATTTCTAAACTTTTGATCATGTTGTTGATAATGTGAAACCTATAATTTTAAATATATACAATTATAAAAAAATTAAAAAATTAATGCACATGTATAAATAAATTGTTGTAACCATTAAAATTCTTCATTACAAAATATTAAAATATATTTAAGAATATTATGCCATTATAATATTTCCCAACAATTGATTTTGCTAATATTTCTAGAAACTCATCTTTTATTTCTTTTAATTGTTGGCATTGTACTATAGCTAACGCTTACCACAACGTAAATGTAAATAACTTCAGGACCACAAAAAAAAAAATATATAATACAAAATGATTTTTATTTCTTAAGTTTGTAATATAAATGTCATATCTTAATCCAAAACTTGCAAGTCTTTCTTGATATTTTTTTATCCCTCTATATATCATTCTAACATCATTAACTTTCATAACAAATAGAAGAATACATGTTTCAAATATAAATAAAATATTATTAATATTAAGAATTTCATATAATAAGAAAGATAATAGAATAAAATAAGAAAATATGTACCTAAAGGTGAATTTGGATTTGACTTGATATATGTTATTACTGATAATTTAGTAGATGATGAGAAATTATTATCATCAACTTCTTCACATATTTACGAAATTATTTAATATAATCTTAAATTTATCATTCACATTATAAAATTTTTTATTTATATTTTTAATTTGTTCTTTTAATATCATATATATCTTGCCAATATTTAAAATGTCAGTAAACTTATTGATAATATCATTGAACATTATTGTATATATCTTTAAACTCTATTCACAAGACAAGAGAAATCATTGAAATTAAAGTTAATTATTTTTAAAAAGTACTAATTATATAGAATAAAATATAAATCATTACTAACAAAATTGTATATAGTAATATAATAAGAACTAAAAATATTTAATTACGATAATTAATTACGCACATCCATCAAAATAACCTTTTAGACCTTTCCTTGTTGATTTAAAATTTTTATGTTCTCTTTTTTGTAACTAAAACTTTTATGCTCAAGTAACTTTGATGCACGATAATTTAGTGATAATATTTGCTGAATTCATAAATAAAAAAAATTAAAAGATAAATTTAAATTTAAACATTATAAACAATAACAAATATATATAAAGTTGGGTTATAATTTATTTAATGTTGTTATGTTCTATTATGAAGTTCATTATTGTTGAAATTCTATAAAACAAACTATGTAGAGACATTTTAGTGAACTCGGACTACTAAATTAGAATTATGAACTATGTGACTCATTAAGATTAATTTGATAGAAACAATAAAAGTAGTTTTAAATTAGATCTTTTATTTGTAAACTGAGAAAATATAAAAACAAAAGTAAAATGCATATCTGTTTGATGTAAAAAATAAATTAGGTAGAAAATATTCCTGAAAAAAAAGAGAAAAAGTTCAATAAGTATGTTAAAAACTAAAATGGAAATCATATATCCTAAAATTCATACTAACCTCGATCATAAAGCTTTCTCAAAATTACAGTCCACGTCTTCCTCTCTAACGTTTCCTCTCTCTCCTACTCTTTGGGAAATTTACATACATAGCACAGGAGAAAATAACGTTGTTTTAAAAAAGCCTTCTTCTCTAAAGTTGTTTCTCTTCTCCACTCTAGGAGAAAATATCGAATTAAAAGCGTTATATAATAAAATTAATTGAAAATAACATAAGCGTGTAGATTAATATAAGCGTTCATTAATTATTTATATAATTGGAAATCAGTGAATTTAAAATAATTTATGTAAACTCATTAATTATTTATAATTAAGTTTATTAATTTATTTTTAGAATTTGGTTATATATTATATCACTAGGATTGAAATCATCAAATCAATTTGAATATAAAATTAAAGACTAAGATTAGAAGAAACACAAGCTAATTTTTTAATAATAGTATATATATATATATATATATATATATATATATATATATATATATATATATATATTAAAAGTTATTTTATGCATAATATACAATATGGTAACAATTGTACACCCACACCTAAGCCATGGCTACGTAGAGGGACATGGGTGGTGACAAAGATAGCAGCGTTGATCTCATTCTCGATCGGAGCGGTTTGAAGGCTTGCAGCTTCATCATCGGTAATTATCATCACGTTGAGATCTCTCACTCTCTCTCTCTCTCTCTCTCTCTCTCAATCAATCTATATATATGTTGCGTGATAGAAAACCAGTTGCGGTAGAGTAAAAGTTTTTAGCCTTAAGTTGTGAAATCGGCACACGGTATAAAAGTGTGAACAATAAAACTCAGAACATGGAAAATCTCGAAAGAGAGAAAAACCGGGGCTAGCCCAATAAAAGCTTCCACTATGTATCGTTTGAGTACAAGATCTTCCGATACAGATTACAATTGTATATGAGAAAGGAACAACACTATGTGACAACGATCGAGGTTGTATGATTGCTAGTAGTAGCGAATGATGGTGTGGCGTGGAGCAATCACCGGTGGAAGTCGGGGAACAATTGCGGCAAAAATGCAGGAACAATCGGTAGAAGTCATCATGATGGAGGATAGAGATTGTGGCAGGATCAACAGCGGTGGCGGCAGCGGCGGCGTGGTTGACAACCGTCAGTGGCGATTGTGCTTGGAGGATCTTTAGAGCTCTCTTCTCTCTGCTTGGCCTTCCCTCATATGAGGAATGTGGGGCTATTTATAGATTGGAGGTGGCGTCTAAAACATGCAAAACAACCACTCCACTTCATGGACGGCTCAAAATGATCCCCTTGATCATATGATGTATTTTGTGTATTTGAATGCTCAAATGATGTCGAAATTATGATATCTTGGGCTTGTTAGATTACTCGTCAAGATGCTTTGACTATAAACACTCTATGTTTAGAGTCGATTGATAATAAATGCTTGATCTCGATTAGTCTTGATTCCTGTCGAATGCTTTCTACATCAAGATTTGTGCTTGAGTGAAATTTTTTGGTCATATCGGTTGCCCCTATTTTTGGATGATATTATCTCAATCATCCAAAATATATATCGAATATTTGAAAATAGCAGATTCTTCAATAAAATTTGCGGGCCCGTTAACCATACATTTTGAGAGAACATATCTTAACAGGAGCATAAGATTATGACCATGAAGCGGGTCGGGGCCGGATGTATCGCGAATGCGTGTGGGTGCAAGATTTGGGGTTATGGACCATCACGGACATTCTGCGCTTGCACAGGGGTTCCGGGTTGGATTACGCATAACGCGCTGCAAAAAATTGCTAGTGGGTTCTTGCGTTTCATAGTGAAGAAAGTCTGACCGCGATAGTCGGCGGCGGTGGCCGCTCTGATAGTGGTGGCGTGACCAACTATATAGTGGTTGGCGGCAAAGGGGTGGTGTATAGCGATGGTGATATGGCGTCAGTAGTCGGCGAGATAACGGCAACCGGTGTGGCAAACGAAAGGTTCGGAGAGATAACGATGGGTGTGCGATGGTGGCCAGCGGTCAGCGAAGATTTCACGATGGTCGGTAGATGCGGCGGCAGTAGTCAGCGTCCAGCGTTGATAAACAGCGAGATGGCAAAATTGCCGGTGATGGTCAGCGGTAAACTCTGAGGTTAGCGGCAAGCGGGGTTGTCAGCGGCTGCAAGCGCCGTTTGTGGCGGCGTCTATGGTGGATGGCAAAGCCCGGCGACGGTGGCTGATGATTTTGACCTATCCAGGTTGTTTGAGTGTGACTCGATGGCGTTAACTATGGAAGAGGTTGAATTGAATCCGCTAAGGATTTTTAACCTATTTGAGGTTGTTTGTCGAGAGTGACTTCGATGACATTAACACGTATGGAAGAGGTCGAATTGAATCCGGCGAGGATTTTGACCTATCAGGGTTGTTTGAGTGTTTGCGATGGCGTTAATATGGAAGAGGTCGTGGGAAGTCCACCAAGGACCTTTTGACCTATCTAGATTGTTTGTCGAGTCTTTGCTCGATGGCGTTAACTATGGAAGAGGTGAATTGAATCCACTAAGGATTTTGACTATCGAAGGTTGTTTGTCGAGTGTTTGATTAACTGTATGGAAGAGGTCCGATCAAGTCCCCTTGGATTAATCATGCCGATTGAGATACAACGTGAGTTGTATATTTCTCAAGTGGGAGGATTAAATGAAGAAGAGACAAGCTTGTGAGAAAAACCATAAACTCATTACTTTAATAATGTTGGTGATACAATATTGTCACAAGATAACTTAACAAAAGGGCGAGATACATTTTTAGAGAGAGTTAACAAGGACAAGAGGTGGAGAGGAAAGGACAAGCGGGATAAATTAAAGATTACAATATTTATACACCAATGATTACATATAACACTTTTCAGAGACCCTCCATGTTCCAAGTTTTAAGGAATATTTTTTCTCTAGATCGTAGGTCATAGCTTGACGGTTGGTTATCTGATAACGAAGTGGGGAGCAGATCTTTTATAGGCAAAACCCTCTGAGGTACTTCTTTATTTTGAAGATTAAAATTCTCGATGTTGAAGGTCACCAGGAAGGTGATTGAGCTTGTTTGAGGTAACATGATTGTCTATTTGTTGATTTCCATAGACTACTCCAACCCTAATGGGAGTTTGAAATTTTATCTTAAGATGAGGTACCGAAGTGACAGCACCGAAGATTGATTGGAGGGGTCTTCCAAATATAGCATTGTATGCTAAATTTGACTTGACCACTATGAATTTAAGTGAGTGAGTGACTTGTTGAGGAAATTCTCTTAGAATAACGGGAAGGGTGATTGTCCCCTCCACCTGTACAGGGCGATTATCAAACCCATATAATGGTCCTACAGCAGGTTGAAGTTTTTCCTTAACCAAGCCCATGCTAAGAAAGGTGGAGTAAAATAAAACATCAACGGAACTCCCATTATCAATCAAAATTCTCTTAACAATATAACATGGGTCAACAATCCCATGATGATAAGAGGATCTTGATGTTGAACTTGGACTCTCCTTCCAAGTGGGTTATTAAAAGTGATGGGATGATTAATACTAGATTTTTTTAACTCTAGCTCTTCAAAGGCAGAGAAGACTTGATTAGATAGTAGTGGCCCACTTGCAATCGTTTCAATTTCTCCAATTATTTGGTGACTATTATGTTGTTTCTGTGATGATTGTCTTGGTTGCCCCACAGTTGGAGCTATGTTTGTTTGAGTTGGTTGGTTTTGCACAAATTGACGTAGATATCCTTGTTAAATGAGCCTCTCAATTTTCTCTTTGAGTTGTTTGCATGCCTCGTATATATGACTTGATGGAAGTGACAATATTGCTCGATTTCACGAATTTGGTTTGATGGATGCGACCTTGATATTTTTTCATCTCAAATAGCCATTAGGAGGTTAACATGAGATGTGTTCGGCGTGTATTCATGTGGTTTGCATAGTTGATCGCGGGGGGCGTGGAAATCATGACCTTGTTGCTTCTTATGAGATTGTTGATCGTGTTTCTAGAGCACTCTTACATTTTCACGTGGATTGTTCAAATTATTTTTCAATGGGCATTAGCCTCATAACAATCATTGCTTCCATGTGAACTAAAGTAAGCACATATGGCGGACCGTATCTCGCATTAGTGGCGGTAGAAAGGCCAAGGCAGAGCTCCCAAGGAATTTGGTGACTTA
>CM038227.1:29846365-29968414 GCA_021442155.1 Cymbidium sinense | reverse complement strand
CTAAAATATTTAATTACTTATAATTAATTACCTGCACATCCATCAAAATAACCTTTTAGACCTTTCCTTGTTCTGATTTAAAATTTTATGTTCTCTTTTCAAGAACTAAAACTTTTATGCTCAAGTAACTTTGATGCACCGATAATTTAGTGATAATATTTGCTGAATTCATAAATAAAAAAAATTAAAAGATAAATTTAAATTTAAACATTATAAACAATAACAAATATATATAAAGTTGGGTTATAATTTATTTAATGTTGTTATGTTCTATTATAAAGTTCATTATTGTTGAAATTCTATAAAACAAACTATGTAGAGACATTTTCAGTGAACTCGACTACTAAATTAGAATTATGAACTATGTGACTCAGATTAAGATTAATTTGATAGAAACAATAAAAGAAGTAGTTTTAAATTAGATCTTTTATTTGTAAACTGAGAAAATATAAAAACAAAAGTAAAATGCATATCTGTTTGATGTAAAAAATAAATTAGGTAGAAAATATTCCTGAAAAAAAAAGAGAAAAAAGTTCAATAAGTATGTTAAAAAACTAAAATGGAAATCATATATCCTAAAATTCATACTAACCTCTGATCATAAAGCTTTCTCAAAATTACGCAGTCCCTGACGTCTTCCTCTCTAACGTTTCCTCTCTCTCCCACTCTTTGGGAAATTTACATACATAGCACAGGAGAAAATAACGTTGTTTTAAAAAAGCCTTCTTCTCTAAAGTTGTTTCTCTGCTCCACTCTAGGAGAAAATATCAGAATTAAAAACGTTTATATAATAAAATTAATTGAAAATAACATAAACGTGTAGATTAATATAAGCGTTCATTAATTATTTATATAATTGGAAATCACAGTGAATTTTAAAATAATTTATGTAAACTCATTAATTATTTATAATTAAGTTTATTAATTTATTTTAGAATTTGGTCATATATATTATATCACTAGGATTGAAATCATCAAATCAATTTGAATATAAAATTAAAGACTAAGATTAGAAGAAACACAAGCTAATTTTAATATATATATATATATATATATATATATAGTATATATATATATATATATATATATATATATATATATATATATATATATATATATATTAAAAAAGTTATTTTATGCATAATATACAATATGGTAAGTACCCACACCTAAGCCATGGCTACGTAGAGGACCGAGGCGCCATCGGTGAGTATACCAAAGATGGCAACGTTGATCTCATTCTCGATCAAGTTTGAAGGCTTGCGCCTTCATCATCGAATTATCATCACGCTGAGATCTCTCTCTCTCTCTCTCTCTCTCTATATATATATATATATATATATATATATATATATATATATATATATATAAGAGTATATATATATATATATATATTTTAATAGAATCCAAGACACACAATATAAAAGTGTGAACAATAAAACTAGAATTTTACATGGAAAATCTCAAAAGAGAAAACCACGTGGCCTAGCCCAATAAAGCTTCCACTATGTATCTGTGAGTACAAGATCTTCCGACCGGATTAGAATTGTATATGAGAAAGGAACAACAGCTATGTGACAACGATCAGGTTGTAACAGTTGCTAGTAGTAGCAGATGATGGTGAACTGTGCGGAGCAATCACCGGTGGAAGTGCGGGGAACAATTACTGGCAAAAATGCAGGGAACAATCACTGGTAGAAGTCATCATGATGGAGACCGATAGAGATTGATGACGGCAAGGATCAACGGCGGTGGCTGACGGCGGCAGCCGGCGGCGGTGGTTGACAACCGTCGAGTGGCGGCACGATTGTGCTTGGAGGATCTTTAGAGCTCTCTTCTCTCTCTTGCTTGGCCTTCCCTCATATGAGGAATGTGGGGCTATTTATAGATTGGAGGAGTGGCGTCTCAGTAAAAATATGCAAAACCCGCATACTCCACTTCATCGGACGGCTCAAAATGATCCCCTTGATCATATGATGTATTTTGTGTATTTGAATGCTCAAATGATGTCGAATTATGATATCTTGGGCTTGTTAGATTCGTCACAAGATGCTCCGATTTGACTATAAACACTCTATGTTTAAGAGTCGATTGATAATAAACGCTTGATCTCGATTAGTCTTGATTCACAATCAGATTGCTTTCTACATCAAGATTTGTGCTTCGACTAGTGAAATTTTCAGGGTCATATCAGTTGCCCCCTATTTTTGGATGATATTATCTCAATCATCCAAAAATATATATGTCGAATATTTGAAAATAGCAGATTCTTCAATGAAATTTGCGGTCCGTTAACCATACATTTTGAGAGAACATATCTTAACGAGAGCATAAGATTATGACCATGAAGCGTGTGGGTCACATGTATGTACGCGGGTGCAAGATTTCGGGTTATGGACCCATGCGGACATTGCGCTTTGCAGGCACAGGTTCCGGGTTGGATTACGCATAACGGGCTGCAAAAAATTGCTAGTGGGTTGCGCATTTCATGGGTCAAGAAAGGTGCGGCTCGCGATGGTCGGCAGTGACCGCTATGAAGGTGACGGTGACCTATATAGTGGTTGGCGGCCGACGGGTGGCCAGAAGAATGACGATTGTCGATGGTGATGATCGGCCATCGGCGGGATGACCGACGACGACGGCAGACCACGGTTGCCGAGATGAGATGGAGATTGTTAGCATGGTCGGCGCAGGATCAGATTGCCGACGATGGTCGGCGGCAAGGACGGTAATGGCCAATGATGATAGACGGTGGGATGACCGGAAAAAATTGCCGGTGATGGTCACGGCGAGCCATGTGGGCCGACGGGTGTCGCAAAATCGCCGCTTTGTCGACGGGCGCACCGGGCGCCTATGGTGGATGGCAAAGCCCGGCGACGGTGGCCGGTGACTGTGGTGATTTTTGACCTATCCGAGGTTGTTTGTCAGAGTGTGACTCGATGACGTTAACCTGTATGGAAGAGGTTGAATTGAATCCTAAAGATTTTTTACCTATTCGAGGTTGTCGGTGTGACTCGATGACATTAACCTCGTATGGAAGAGGTCGAATTGAAGGCCGAGGATTTTGACCTATCCGAGGTTGTTTGTCGAGTGTTACCCATGACGTTAACTGTATGGAAGAGGTCGGGAAGTCCACCAAGGACCTTTGACCTATCCTAGATATTTGTCGTGGTCTTTGCTCGATGACGTTAACTGTATGGAAGAGGTCAATTGAATCCACTAAGGATTTTGACCTATCAAGGTTGTTTGTCGAGTGTTACGATGACGCAACTGTATGGAAGAGGTCCCATCAAGTCCCTTGGGATTGATCATGCCATTGAGATACAACGTGAGTTGTATATTTCAAGTGGGAGGATTAAATGAAGAAGAGACAAGCTTGTGAGAAAAAACCATAAACTCATTACTTTAATAATGTTGGTGATACAATATTGTCACAAGATAACTTAACAAAAGGGACGAGATACATTTTTAGAGAGAGTTAACAAAGGACAAGAGGTGGAGAGGAAAGGACAAACGGGATAAATTAAAGATTACAATATTTATACACCAATGATTACATATAACACTTTTCAGAGACCCTCCATGTTCCAAGTTTTAAGGAATATTTTTTTCTCTAGATCGTAGGTCATAGCTTGACGGTTGGTTATCTGATAACGTGGGGGGAGGATCTTTACGCAAAACCTCAGGTACTTCTTTATTTTGAAGATTAAAATTCTCGATGTTGAAGGTCACCAAGGGCGGATTGAGCTTGTTTGAGGTAACATGATTGTGCTATTTGTTGATTTCCAGACTACTCCAACCCCAATGGGAGTTTGAAATTTTATCTTAAGATGAGGTACCCGACAACAATCAAGATTGATTGAGGGGTCTTCCAAATAGCGTATGCTAAATTTGACTTGACCACTATGAATTTAACCGAGTGAGTGACTTGTTGAGGAAATTCTCCTAGAATAACGGGAAGGGTGATTGTCCCTCCACTGCATGTAGCATTATCAAACCCATATAATGGTCCTACAGGTTGAAGTTTTCCTTAACCAAGCCCATGCTAAGAAAGGTGGAGTAAAATAAAACATCAACGGAACTCCCATTATCAATCAAAATTCTCTTAACAATATAACATGGGTCACCAATCACCGCACTAATGATAAGAGGATCTTGATGTTGAACTTGGACTCCTTTCAAGTCTGAGTTATTAAAAGTGATGGGATGATTAATACTAGATTTTTTAACTCTAGCTCTTCAAAGGCGGCGATGAAGACTTGATTAGATAGTAGTGGCCCACTTGCAATCGTTTCAATTTCTCCAATTATTTGGTGACTATTATGTTGTTTCGATGATTGTCTGCCCCACGCTTGGAGCTATGTTTGTTTGAGTTGGTTGGTTTTGCACAAATTGACGTAGATATCCTTGTTAAATGAGCCTCTCAATTTTCTCTTGAGTTGTTTGCATGCCTCAAGAGTATATCCATGACTCAATGGAAGTGACAATATTGCTCCCGATTTCAATTTGGTTGGATGCAGCCACTTGATATTTTTTTCATCTCAAATAGCCATTAGGAGGTTAACATGAGATGTGTTCAGCGGCGTGTATTCCAGTCGTGGTTTGCATAGTTGATGCGGGGGCCGTGGAGGGAAATCATGACTTCCTTGTTGCTTCTTCTGATGAGATTGTTGATCTGTGTTTCCTAGAGCACTCTTACATTTTCCTGTGGATTGTTCAAATTATTTTCGATGGGCATTAATAGCCTCATCAGCAGAAATCTGTGCTTCCACATGGTGAACTAAGTCAGCATATGAGCGGACCGTATCTCGCATTAGTGACGAGTAGAAAGGCCCAAGACCGAGCTCCCCAAGGAATTTGGTGAGCTTCTGAGGAGAATCTCTGGAAGTATTCTTTAAGTGATTCACCCTCATTTTGATGAATGCCAGAGAGATCGGAGGAATCTTTAATGATCCTCCGGTTTGCAATGAACTATTCTAAAAATCTTGGCGAGTTCACAAAGGTATGGATGGATTCCCTTGGAAGGGAGTAGAACCCGCGAGCTTGTCCCTTGAGGGTAATCGGAAAGACGACAAAGCAAAGGTGTGTGAGCTCGCTGGATATGCATGATAGTACAGTAATGGTCGATGTGTTCATGTGGGTCACCCTTCATAGGAATCAATCTCGAAGTTTGAAACCCACGAATAGGATGTTGAAGAATAGCTTCACTAAAGGTGAGGATTCCTCATAGTGAGGAGAGAAGATAAGTCTTGAAGGTGAAATTCATCTTGCATTAAGCGCCGTAATTTCGCACGATAACATGACGAGTGGGGTCAACAGGATGAGAATGTGTCAAGCTACCAGCAAAAATTGATGGATTAGCAGTCGGTTGAGCTACATATGATGGATGAGTAGAACTAGCGGTGTCAAGGAGATCAGCATCACGGTCTCTAAGCCGAGGAGCTTCAGCGTCAAGGAGATTAGCATTTTGACCTCCCCTGGCTAACGATCGATCTTGGGGGAGATGTGTTTTCCGCGGTAGTGGCTGTTGTGTTCCTCGCAAAAGTCGGATCATCTCATTTTGAGACTCTTTCATTCAGCGCACACGATCTTCTAAAGAGATTTCTGCCGTGCCTTCACCAACAGGGTCACGCCTATCAGGGGGAAGTGAGGTAGAAGGTTGGCATCCTTGGTTCAAGGATTGGTTTTGAGAGTGACGGGAGTTGGAGCGGGAGGCTCCATTGTTACGAGTGTTGCGCCTATTAGCCAAAACGAGGGTGTTCACAAGAATTGTGATTGAAGGGTTGTTATCCCATGACAAGCTGTGCTAGAAAACCGTAGAGTAAAAGTTTTCACCTTAGCTTCATTGTGAAATCCAGCACACACGCAGGTGTTTAAAGAGTGAACAATAAAACTCAAGAATTTTTACGTGAAAAATCTCAAAAAGAGGGAAAAATCACGGGGCCTAGCCAAGTAAAAAGCTTCCACTATGTATCTTTTTCAGAGTACAAGATCTTCCCGATACCAGGATTACAGAATTGTATATGAGAAAGGGACAACAGTCGCTAGTAATAGACAATGTTGACGACGATATTGACGACTATGTTGACGATGATGTTGACGATAATGTTGACGACGATGTTGACGATGATGTTGACCGGCAACAGTGGTTGACAACGGAGAGAATCAGCGGTCGACGCATGACGGTGGTCGACGACCGCCAGTGGCGTACGATTGTGCTTGGAGGATCTTTAGAGCTCTCTCCTCTCTCTCTTGCTTGGCCACCCCTCATATGAGGAATGAGGGCTATTTATAGATTGGAGGAGTGGCGTCTCTGTAAATACATGCAAAACCTATACCACTCCACTTCATCGAACGGCTCAAAATGATGCCCTTGATTATATGATGTATTTTGTGCATTTGAATGCTCAAATGAAGTCGGAATTATAAGATCTTTGGCTTGTTGGAACCGCCGTCAGATGCTCGATTTGACTTTGAACACTCCATATTTGAGAGCTTTTAGGAATTTAACTAATGTCCCAAAGTTTCCAATGATATTTTAAGTGTTTGATCTCACCGTTCAATTTCGATCGACTTGCTTTTGCATCAAGATTCATGCTTCTACTAGAGAAATTTTCAGGGTCATATCCAGAATGAAAATAATTATAATCAAAATTAATCAATATTCTAAGAAATGAAACTCATTTAAACAAAAATAAAAAGATAAATTGAGGGAGTTGAAAAAAAAACTAGAGAGAAAAAGATAAATAGAGGAAAGTAAAGAGAACATCAAGATAGAAAGTTTTCATTACTAAAATTTATCAATACATTGTAAATAGCCAACTCTTCCATGTTTTAAGGCTCATAGAGGAATTTCTTGATTTTAAAGATTCTATTTTAATTATAAGATTAACTCTGCTACATATGGTATGAAATAAAAAAATGAAATTGGCCTAGTCTAATTCAACTCTGAAATTGATAGTAGGGAATGTGCTGTTGACATTATCGATCAATCTCTCTTTAACCTCCTTTTGTGAAGATAGTAGTGTCAACCCCAATTGCATTAATAATGCATCAAGTTTACAACTTAGCATCTTTTGGTCAGATATTATCTCCCTTGCACCAGTGACACCAAGCCAAATAGCTCCACCATTGGTGCAGATCAATTTGATGAATTCCATCCCAAAGAGCATGAATATTAGCTTTCCTTCTTGAATGGTGGATGTTCAGCAGCTTCTTAGGAACCTTATTTGCCAACACAGAATTAGTCTATGTCCAAGATAATGTTGGATGGGCTGTAGGATATGCTTTATTAACAATCGGGTTCTTCATCTCATTGACATCATTCTATCATCATAAACTTCCTACTGGAAGTCCTTTCACTAAAATAACCCAAGTGATTGTGGCGGCATCGAGGAATTGAGGAGACCTTGCCCACGACAACAGAGCTTCGAGGCTCAAATAATATAAAAGAATTGGAAATTTTCAAATATATTGCACACCCTCTTTAAAGTAAGCATTGCTTTAATTTTTTTTTAATCTAACATCTATAACTTAATTGACATATAAAATCCCCTTCTCCCTCCCAATAATTTCATTTAGCATCATGATACTAATATATATGTATACACAAACTTAAATATTGCTTTTTCTTTGATTTATACATCCATATTTTCTATCATAAATTTGACTAAAAACACATATTTAGTATGCCAATTAATCCTTTATATTATTATTATTATTATTATTATTATTATTATTATTATTATTATTATTATTATTATTATTATTATTATTATTAATATGTTGTAATAATTACATTATATGTAATGCTAATGTTAACAATATTCTTACATGTTCATCTTACACATCAAATTTCACAAAAATATCATGATAGAAAGTAATCGGAATTGTCTCAAAACTAGAATATTTTTGAGATAAATATAATATTAACTAATTATATATAGCATATTCATCTCAAAATAATTTAAAATAATTGTAGATTTATACTAAAAAAATTATGATCAAAATATCATTTTTTTTTAAACAATTGTCCCCCATCTCTTTTGTGATAATCCTACTAAATGCCAAGCCAATATTGTTTCTTGTTCTAACTTCTTGAATGTAGCCCATGTTGCTATTCTGAGTTTAAAAATGATAGTGTAAATGCTAGTAATATTCATACCAGATTTTCTACTATTCGTTTCTATAGTAGAGGACTTCTGAGGAGGAATTATCGACTCATTTTCAAAGAGGAATATATCTGATGGATGACTTGCATATTTGTTACTTAGAAATAATATATAAAAATAGTCTCATAGATGTGAAATAAGAGATAAATAAAATAATATCTTGTAAGAGACATCATTTTGTTTATGTTATAATTCTTTTTTATAGTTTGAATTTAAGTGCTCCAAACTCTTGAAAATAATTTTCAATACATTATTCTTGTAATATAACATACAATTATTAGTGTATTAATATTTTTGTGTATTGAAGTTTAATTTGAATACTAATTTCTTAGTCTTACATATGACATTTAGTACTACAATATTTGTTAGATTAGCTTATATTGATGCTAAGCATTCTAACTACATCAAATAACTTAGAGTGATGGCACAATTATTTTATTATGGTTGTAGAGCTATTTGGAATAATTCATAAATTTATTAAACTTTAATGTTAAAAGTCTCTTTACTATCATTTATAAATTGCAAGCCATTTATGCGTTAAATATCAATTATTTCTATTTCCTAATTAATTTCTAATTTAATAACGCCTAACTTGTCAAAGCACCGGAATGACATTTTGGTTGATGGCTCACACTCTTCATGTAATAACCAAAATCAATAATTAGATTAAAATTCTCCCCTACAAATGAACGCTAACTTTTCTAGTGTGTGTATGCCTAATTTTTGTGTTTAAAATATGGACATCTAAACTTTCTTTAAAAAGAAGAGAGAAGTTCATTGATTACTCTTTTCACATAAGAAATAATCTATTATACATTCATGAACGTTTACTGATATCCACATGATATATTTAGGTTAAAAGCTCTTAATAAATATATATCATTAATTTGATTATTTTATCAAGATATATAAAAATAATTATAAACATCAAAGGAAGAATGTGATAAATATATACCAAATATCAAAGATTTTAATCTTTACAACTTCAGAGCATGATAGTCAAGATCTTAATAAGTTTTATGATAATTTAGATAGACAAATAACATTAAGATTTAAAGTAAATGAATATCAACATTGTCTAATATAGATATATACTTAAAAGAGGCATGCTTTCATGATAAAAATGATAAATTTAAAGAAGAGTTTGTCATTTCACATGAGCCAATCACAACACTAAAGGCTCAAGATCAGATGAATCTCAAGAATGATGAGCGACTCTTTTATTATCATATTTATTATACAAATAATTATATTAAATGCACACTAAAATATTATGCATATTAGCTTCTTACAATAAGGCTAAAAATTTATGTTAATTACTAATAGTCAAAGTATATAATGTATAGAGACTAAGCACTTTATTCATTTCTTTGATGACCCACAAAAGGCTAACATATTAAAAAATTTAAGCACATAAATATAAGTAAATTTATATTTAAACAAACCTACAAAAAACACAATATATGAAAACATTAAATATCTTGATTTAATATATAAAAATAATCTAACAAATATAACAAATATAAGATAGATCGACAAAGTAAATTATAGAATTTTGGAAAAATTAAAAATTTATTAAAATCTATTAGATCTATCCAAAAATTATGGATTTACCAGAAAGATATAAGAATATAAACTAACTAGATGTAACCAATAACATTATAATTTTTTATTCAAGATATGCATTTAATTATAGAAAAATATAAATTTACTAATTTCTTTATAAAATTAGAACCTTAAATTACACCAAGTCAAAATTGAAAAAAGAATAATACATGAGATTCTAATATAAAAATCTTAGGGCTTATAAGTGAAAGATACTTACCATCATATTTATAGAGAAATCAAAGAAATTAAGCAAGAATAAAACTGTAGTAGCTATAAAAGTGAAGTAGGCAGATGTGCAAAAACCATAGACTAGAAAGAGGAAAGGTGGAATGGAGAAAATAGGTCTTGGTCGAAAAAAAATAACATGAATTACATATACTTATATTTTAGATAATTTTTTTTGCCAAAAAGAATTATCAGCCGAATTTTCATAAAAAAAAGTACTTGCAATTTTTTTTTTGATAATAATAATAATAAATTCAATTGGAATTATTGATTAAAAGTTTTCATAGATGTGCCTACCATTTATTATAATTTTATTATTGTGCAATATAGAATTTTTGAAATAAGCTATTCATCCTAACCAAGAAAATTCTAACCAAGTTTATTGGTCGTGTAAGGGAAAATATATTGTAGAGATAAAATACATTAAATGACTCTACTTAGAATATGACATATGAAAAGTAGAAGAGCTAACTTGTTTGGAAATGCAATATTTGATCTATATCTATTGGTGTAAATGGAGCAGAACATGTATTCCAAATGGGAGAACCAATTCTTTTAGGGATTTGTTTCTATCAAAGATCTTCATTCAATGGCTCTTGAACTAAGATATCTATCTTCATTAAACTTATTCAAACACAATGGGTTGGGTTAGGGAAAGATGTGCATCAAATGTCAAATGTAGTATTCAAACTTTCAAGTGATTTTAATCATGTAAACATTATAAAACAAACGAGGGCTTTAGTTTCAATAATTCAAAATTTGTTTGCAAACAACAAATTAAGAGGCAACAATAAAACATCCTCAAGCCCATTTTCTTTATATATATATTGAAGAATGATACTCATTGGAGAATTGGGTTAAACAACAATGTTACATTAACATACTTATGCCATAATCATCCTTCCTAGACTTAAGTCATAATCTTGTGTATAGTAGTCATGTCTCCTTAAAAAGATACAATGTAATCCCGTTAACATCATATTCAAGCATGTGTTTCCATCCATTTTAGTACTACTACCCTTATCTTGCTTGAATCAGAACTATCTTCCAATTGATATCATGCTACAAACTCGCTTATATTACAACAACCTTCTTCAAGATCGCACTATAAAATTGTTTTTATTATAGACGTCTCCATTTAGATTGGCACTCAAATATAGCCAAAATTATATTATAATAGATCTAAAACTATGTTTGCCCCAAGGTAGACAATTGCACCAATTGTTAAGAATATGTTAAATTTTAGGAGCTTGTTCACCTTTAAATTTCAACTTTGCTCAATTCTCATAAAAAATATTCAACTTAATCTGTTATTTGTCAATGCAATAGTTTATTAATGAAAATAAAATCTGAAAACATTCACATTTATGCCTACTTATATATTTCTCTTATAAATGTGGTGATATTATCTTAGCTATGTTTTTTAATACTAATTTTCGTATATATATTTATGTAAATATTATTATTTTATTATTATATTGCATAATAACTTAAAAATTTATTTGTCAAAGAAAAAGTTGGTTATACATTGAATTCTAATTACCAAATCAATATTATTAATCATCGAATAAAATCTTAGTAAAAAACATAATTTTTTATATTAATTATTTAATTTTAATCATAGTTTATGAGGTATTTGAGAGGATAGCATCTACGGCATATCATCAAATCTGGTAATATATCTGACCAACGAGCTTCATCAAAGAACTGTTACCACTTCCAATAATGTGACCAATTGGGTCGAGGCTATTTGGCTGACCCCAATTCTCAATGCGTATATTGCTGATGCTTTTTTGGGTCGGTACTGGACTTTCATGATTGCCTCCATTATCTATTTCTTGGTGATTATCCTTTAAACTTTTATTTAATGCTCGATATTTCATCATTTTTTAATTGAAAAAAAATAAATTGGTTATTTTAGTATTTTTTTATCAAAATTAGTTTAAATTTATTTTAAAACTAAAGATAACTTCGTAGCACCATATGGGCTTCTCTTTAATTCATTTTTTGAACCATTAGATCATATGTTCAATTTAAATGTGGGTAAGATTTGTTAAATGTAATATATTTATAGTTTAATGTCATTATTCTAATTTTGATCATTAAGAATATTGTAGACATTAATTTTATTTTAGGATAATTATAATATTAAAATTTGATTTATTACATGATGTAGCTTGGTGTATGCTTTATATTGATGACATTCTTCTTGTTGATAAGACTAGAGAGGGAGTCCAAGAGAAACTTGAATTATGGAGGTCAACTTTAGAGTCTAAAGGTCTTCGTCAAGTAGATCTAAAGGTGAATAAATGTAGTGTAATTTTAGTTGTAGAAGTTCTAGTAGAAGTGTTTTTAATATTGAGTGAACAAGTCATTAAAAGAGTGAGCAATTGAGATATCTAGGCTCTATTGTTCAAAATGATGGTGAAATAGATGGAGATGTTATTAGTAGAATTCAAGTTGAATGGTTGAAGTGGAAGAATGCATCGGCATTGTGTGATAGAAATGTACCGCTTAAACTTAAGGAAAAATTTTATAAGATAGTGTAAGACAGGGCCAAGCATAAGACTAAGGGTGTGTTTGGGATGGTTTCTAGCTACTTTGTTTTTAAAATAGTAAAATATAGACTTCATTTGGCAAACCAAATTATTGCGCTTTAAAATTTTGTGATGAAAAAGCTTATTTGAGAACCAGTTAAAGTGTAGTGGGTATCGAAGCTTTTTGAATTTTCAAAAGAAAAAATTTATAATACAACAATTTTTCAAAAATTGTTTTTATCCACGACTTCACAACTAGCTTTTAAAAGCTACACAGATCAAACAAACCCTAGCAGAGATAAGGATGCTGTGGATGAGTGGCTTTACTCTTAGAGATAAAATGCAAAATGAGTATGGAAAAGTTGGAGTAGCTCCAATGGCAAATAAGATTAGAGAGTTTTAGATGGTTTGGGCACATAAAGCTGGTCGTCCGATGACTGATTAGAGAGTAGATGCATTAGATTTGCCTTATGTTAAGAAACGAGTGGTAGACCTAAAAAGGCTTGGTTAAGATGTACAAAAAATGACCTTATTATACTTGAATTAAATGAAAATTTGACACATAATAGGACAATGGAGAAGAAAGATTCATAGAGCCCACATAGTGAGATAAAGGCTTGTTGTTATATCTGTGCACACACACTCATTTTTAAAAAAAATTTATTCTCTAATTTTGAGCATCTATTTTACAATGTTATCAAAAAATTGAACAATAATCCGACAAATTGTCAAAATATGGATAGAAAATACTTGAGTCAAACTCTCTAAAAAACTTTAATTAAATTTTATTTGTTATTTATATTTTTATGTTATAATCACAATTTTAAAAAAAAGAGTGAATATTGGTTGTGACTAAATGTTATAATTATATCTTTGTAAAGAATGATTAAATGAGTCATATCTTTAAAATATTTTTAAATCACATCATTAATAATTATTTTAATAAGAATATTATTAAATTTAATAAAATATGAAAAAGAATTTGTCAAGATATTTTGATATTATATTTTTCTCAAAACATGCCATATGATAATAAAATAAAATATATATGAAAAAGTCAAGGAATTGGCTAAAATTAAAAATAATAATAACAACAAATATCAATTGCTTGGTTGTAGTGGCTTATTGCATTAGAAAGGAAGCCAACAAAAGTGAACTCTCCAAATAAGGTCAATTTATCCTATAAATTTTTTGTATCAAAATATAATGTTAAAATTGAAAAATAAAATTCTAAATGTAAAAGACATTTGGAGCGAGTTTTGGGAGAGTGATGCAATGCAAAAACATACGATTGTGACTTTTGGAAACTGTATTTTGAAAAATTTATGATGAGATAATTATATTTTTAAACTTAATCTGACTATCTGTGATGACGGCTAGGAATCTTCAATTTGATTTTTGTAAAAAAAAATGTATATCTACTACAACTTCTTTATTCAATAGATTCTTCTACTTTGCCATTAATTTTGCATTCACTTGCAACTATCTCAAGCATACTCTTATTCATAAAAAAAATTACAAAATTTAATTCATGCTTACTATTTTATTTTTTTCTTTTAAATATTCTACATTTTCAGCCTTTATTTCTTTTAATTTAATTATTATAATTTTTTCTTTTAGATATTTTTTCTAAAAAAATGAAATATCTGATTTCATGAAGGAATTCAAATTAAAAAATAGTTTAATAAATAAATAGAGTGGCAGAGACATGTTGGATTTGTAGGCATATGTAGGGCTCTAAGAGAGCTATGATACACACACTCTTAAAAATTAGGCTGTAATAAACAAAAAATATCCGATTAAAATAATATTAAAAATTAAAGGGACAAACGCAAGGACCCACATGATGCCTTGGGTGGGCAAATGCCCAATGCCCACCTTGAAAATATTAATTTTATTTAATGGAATGAAGAATTTTGCAATTTGCATATTTGTCCAGTCTAAAATTATTAATTTTATTCAATTAGATGGAGAAGTTTATAATTTTGCCCCTCCTCAAAATAATTCCCACCTTAAGAATAATTTTGAGATGAATATTAGCAAATAGTATTATATACACATCTTAAAATGAATTTAATTTTTTGTCTTATTTTAACTCATGTAATCTAGTTATAAACTTGATATGACACTTAAAATACTACTAAGCACTAATCTTGATGCTAAAAGCAAGCTAATCAAGATGAAATTGATCGAGATCAAGCACTTAAAATATCCTTGAAACTTTGGGATATCGTTAAATCCCTAAATAGCCCTCAAACATGGAGTGTTTATAGTCAAATCGAGTGTCTCGATAAGCCGGATCTAATAAGCCCAAGATCTCACAATTGACTTCATTTGAGCATTCAAATACTTAAAATACATCAAATGATCAAAGGAATCATTTTGAGCATGAAGTGGAGTGGTTGGATTTTGCATGTATTTCTGCAGAGCCGCCACTCCTCCAATCTATAAATAGCTCATTCCTCATATGAGGGAACCCAAGCAAGAGAGAGGAGTGCTCTAAAGAAGATCCTCCAAGCACAATCGGGCCACCACTGACTCATCAACCACCGCCGCCGCCATCAGCTCGCTAATCCTCGCGTCGTCATCTCGTCTCCATCATGGCGACTTTATCGTGATGTCCTCATGCTCACCATCATCTCGCTACCATTAGCAATTGTTACCAACGCGGACTACATAGTTGTTGTTCCTTCTCATATATAATTCGTAATCTTATCGGGAAAAAATTTTGTACTAAAAGATACATAGTGGAAGATTTTTTTGGGCAAGGCCCCATAATTTTTCCCTCTTTCGAGTTTTCCACATAAAAAATTTCTGAGTTTTCTTGTTCCTCTTTAAATAGTGTGTCTTTGGATTTTATAACAAGGCTAAGGTAAACTTTCACTCTATCACCGGTTTTCTAGCACGCGAACAAAAACTATATTTTATAATTTTATAATAATTTTAAATCATAAAATTTTTAAATTTTTTTATATTGTTAGTTATATTCCTCTTATAAATTATATTTATATTTATATATTAATATTACAATTTTTTTAAAACATTTAATTTGATATATTAATTAATATAAATGTTAATTAAATTCATAAATTACTTAAATTGATCTACTTCATATAATTTTTTAAAAAAATTTATTTTGTGCTTAGTATTTCAAAAATGGATAAAAAGGATTTTAATATTTTATTAACTTTTGTAGTAATTAAATAATTTAATCTATAAATCTTGAGCAAAACTAATTTATATATTTAATCTTAAGAAGGTGAGTAAACTATAAATTATAGGTTATAATTTTCATATTTTTATCTATTTATAATTTTCTCTTATAAATTTGATGATTTTATCTTACTAATTATTTGTATTTTTCTAAAAAAATAATATGATATAATTTTATTTATTTAATTATGCATATTATGATTATTATTTAATTATTATATTATTTAAAATATTTCCACCTGAAAAAATAAGTTGATTCTGCCCTTCGACATACGTGTCCTAAATAATTGAATTAAAATTATATAAAAAATATTTTAAATATTGTTTGTTATACTTTAAATTATTATAGAGAGTTTTAAAATTTTAGAGAATGATATTTTAAAAAGAGAGAATAATAAGATATATTTAATACAAATAATTAAAATTATTAAAAATTATAATTAATTTTATAAATTTAGAATTGATAATAAATTTTATTCATTAAAATTATTAATGTATAATAAAATAAATTATATATATATATATATATATATATATATAATATATATATATATATATATATATATATATATATATATATAAAAACTAAGTAATTAATTTAAATTTTTTATTAAATGACTTATTTTTAATATTTTAAATATTTTATCTATTTAATTTATACACATTATTCTTAATTATTATTATAATGTCATATCCAACGCGTATTGTGTCTGTATTTTTAAAAAATAGAAATGTCTCGTGTGTTATATCATGTCTCAGATCCCAGACTGTGTATCCGCAAGCGCATCATAGGGCAAGAGAGATGATAGAGGTGTAAATGTGAGGAGGAAAAATCAGAAAATTGGTAAAGAGAAAAATAAAAAAATATAGGTAATTATCAAATTTAATCAATTACAACCAAAATGAAGTTTTTAAAATTACATTTTTAATCCTTTAATCATTTTAATAATAATTATTATTATTGTTTCAGTTGTGTAAACAACGGCACATTTAACTTTTAGTGATGCATCTAATAATTTAATTTTAAATTTGCGGCTAAAAATCAAAGAGTAATGAAAGTGTAATTTTTGAACGTAAATTTTTAGAAAAAAATATCTAATAATTATTATTTTCATTTCAAAAATATCTATGTGACTTAAAATTTCATTGTTTAATTAGATGATTATTCTACAATTACCGCAATAAAATACATCCCCTTTAATTCAACTCTCAAATTAATTGTCGGGAATATGTCTACTAACTCTCTCAGTCTCCCTGCCTCTTAAACCTCCCTCTTGTGAGCGGCATTGCTAGTCATAATTGCATCAACAAAGCATCGAGTTTGTAACTTGGCATCTTTTACGGCCTCTATATCGGCAGCCTGGCACGCCAAATATCTCAACCATCGGTGCATACCAATTTGATGATTTTATCCTAAGGAGCGTACATAAGCTTTCCTTCTTCAATTGGTGGATGTTCGATCTTCTTTGGCACTCTATTTGCCAACTCAATTTTAGTCTATATTCAAGGTAATATTGGATGGACTCGGCTATGTTCTGCCACACTTGGGCTCCTCATCTCAATAATATTTATTATTGGCACACCAATCAATCATCATAAATTACTCGTTCTTTCAAGAAAATGGCACAAGTGATTGTAGCAACACTAAAAATTAGAAGGTGATATTACCGAAGACATGTGAGCTTCAAGAATTGAGCTTCAAACAATACAAAGGAAATGAAAATTTTACAATAGATTATACTCCCTCTTTAAAATAAGCATTAATTACTTAAAGTTTGAATTTAAACTTTATAACATACTATTCATATCAATTTTAATTAGGCATTTTTCTTCAAGCTATAGTTTCATTAAGTAAAATGGTTTTGAAAGTTTTAATCTATAATTTTATATATGATTTTAGTAATATATATATATATATATATATATTATGTGTGTGTGTAAGACTTAAAATATTACTTTATTGTTTATTTATGCTTTGATAATTCCAATCATATATTTTTAAAACGATACATATATGTTTTCGTAAGCCACCCTTTCCCATGAGGCCCTAGCCCTCGGTGTGATTTCTCCCCATTTCCTGACGTGTTATATTTCCGAGCTGAGGATTCTTCCCTTCTCCTTTCTCTCTTGCTTTTTCTGACTCTACCTACTTTGTCGCCGACCCTTAACGGCGATTTTGGCTTCTCTGTTTTTTTGGCTTTGATTTCGGTATAGTGTGCTTGTGCTTCAGCTGGGATGCCATACTTTTAAATATTGATTCATCGGTTGCTCCCCTGTGGGGTAATCCTGATGCATCTCGTCGATTTAAAATTTGGATTCAAAGAAAAAATGGTACTATTCTAACCGATCTTCAAAATCATTTAGGGATGTTCTTGGTAAAGTAAATAATGGTGGTGAGTCTTTTGATTTTGTTTCTACTATTTTTGACATTTTATGTGCTCTGATGTTGTGGTGGAAAAATTGGCTAAGCCTTATGAGTTTGCTTTAGTGGGTAAATTTGCTCTTCAATGCTCGTCCATGGAAAATATTCGAAGTTTTTTTCATTCACTAAAATTAACAGGTGTTTTTTTCGATGGGTTTAATCGATTCTCGACATATTTTGATTCAATTGGCTAACGATTTGGATTGCTGTCATGTTTTTGCAAGACGTTCTTATTATGTGTTCAACTGCCAAATGCGTTTATTAAAATGGACCCCCTTTTTCGACATTAAAGAGGAATCTCCTATTGTTCCAGTTTGGTTGTCTATCCCCAATCTTCATGTGCATTTCTTTAACCCTGAATTCCTTTATGTGGTGGTCGGCCTATTCGGTCGTCCTCTCCAATTGGATCAAGCTACTGCGTCTAACTCTAGACCTTATGTTGCCCGTGTTCTTGTGGAAGTGGATATTACTAAAAAATATCCTAAGGAAATTTGGATAGGATCAGAAAAATATGGATATTTGCAAAAAATAGAATTTGAAAATTTTCCTATATTTTGTTCACAATGCAAAATTCATGGTCATGGCTTTGCTGACTGTTTTATAGCTCACCCACATTTAGAAAAGAATTCTTTGGTCTCCAAATCTACCCTTGGTACTAAGGACAATATGCAAGAAACATCAAAGGAGAGAGCGCCCCATTAACCGATAAAATAAGCCCCAAACTCTTTGGCATAAAATTGATCCAAAGTTGAATATGGCATCAATCCCTCATAGGCACAAACCTAATGAAGGATCATTTCCCTCATGGTGGAGCCAAGTCCCAAATACAAAATAGCGATAATAATGTTCCTAATTCTGATTCAGGATCTCCTCTTATTTCTGATTCTCTAAATAATGCTAATTGTATTGCAATGTCATCTCCTGTAGCTAAAGATCAATTAAATGAGAAGGTTAGTTTGGAGGTGCGATTTAGAGATAACTTTCACTCGGATCTAGGGTTTGTGTTCTTCCCTTTTCTAACCCATCCACCAACTCTTACGCTAACGTGGACCAAAATTCTAAAACTAAGATGCAGGAGAGGAACAATGAGTTGGAAGAGGAGAATTGATAGGTAACCTTCGTGAATCTACTGCAATAAACAATTAATTGGAATCTCACGATGGAGGTGGGTTTGGAAAATGATTTTCATATTATCTCAAAAGGAAAAACAAATCACATAAATCTAAATCCCTATCTTTGCCATAATTACTAGATCCGCTCTTCTCATCCTAAGTAATGATCTCTTTCCGATTTGGAATGCTAGAGGATAGACTCCTTTGCTTGCAATAGACTTAGCAACTTAGTTCATAACCATAACATTTCTTTCGGCAAATTTGGAACCCTTTATTCTTCCTTCTAACATCCAAACTATGGCTAGAATGATTGGCTTTAGTAGTTCTTTTGCTAATTCAAGTAATAAAATTTGGATCTTTTGAAAAAATCCTTTTGATTTACATATTATTCAGGACCTTCACAAGGTTGTGAATACTCAAATCACATTTGGCAATTGGTCCTGCTTTGGATCCTTTGTCTATGCTTCCTGCAATAAGTATGGTAGAAGGAACCTATGGAACGATCGAATTAACATCGATTAATGCTCTCGATTTGTAAGTGGAGATTTTAATATTATTACTTCCTCGATGGACGAAGGGGTGGAAACCCTCTAACCCTTTATCTATGGAAGAATTTAATAATATGGCTCTTGATTGTCATTTGATGGAGGATTTTAGTGCCACCAATTCACATGGAATAACCGAATGTGGAAAAGACTTGATAGGATCCGTTTAATGATTTATGGATAAACTCTTTTCTAAATACATTGGTTGAACATCTTAGTAGAACCCTATCCATCACTCTTTGCTTATTTCCATTAAGGCTAATACAACGTCCCTCCTCTCACTCCTTTTCATTTTCAAAATATGTGGTTGCTGGATACTAGATTTAAGGAGGTGGTGGCTATTAATTGGGGAGATCCTTTTATCGACGACTCGGGATGAAGAGACTTTGTGAAATTAAAAAGGCATAAACAATTGCTCAAATGGTGGAATAAAAATTGTTTCAAAATTATTTTCACTAACATAAAAGAATTAGAACAAGAGGTCATATCATTAGAGGAAGTGGTTATTCTGGATCCTTCTAAGACTCTTTTATTAAACCAAGCCAAAGATAAATTATCCAAATATCAAGATATGGAGAAAACTTACGGGAGACAAAAGGCTTCTGCTAAGAAACTATCAGAAGGCGATAGGAATACCAAGTATTTTCATACATTATTCAATAAGAAAAAAGCCTTAAATTGCATTAAGAAAATTAAAAATTCTGATAATAGTTGGATTTCTGATGAAAATGAACTTGCTGAGTCGGGTGTTTCTTATTTCAATAACATGCTTAATAATCATGTGAGTGAGGAGGATTTGGCTAGTCCTGAGGTTATCCCCAAAATCATAACTGAAAATGACAACATAATGCTTACATCCTTACCTTCTGAAGATGAAATTACATCGACCATTCAGAGTGTGAATATAGATTCGTGGTTGGCCTCTGCACTCTCTTTTTTCAAAAATGTTGGAATGTTATCAAAGATGATGTGGTTAAGCGGTTCTTGATTTTTTTAGAGGACCACCCTCCCCAAATTCTTCTCTAGTACTTCCATTGTACTAATTTCTAAAATCGAAAACCTTGAACATTGGAATCAATAAGGCCCATAAGATTTGCTTTGCATCCAATCCCTCGTTTTCATTTCTAATATAATGTATTATTGGCTCAAGAAATTGTCCATGATTTAAACACTAAAGTTCGATGTGGGAATCTAGTCCTTAAATTAGACATATCAAAAGCATATGATAACATTAGTTGGTCATTTATCTACCAAATTTTATCTTTATTTGGCTTCTTCTTCATTAATTTAATTAAGAATGATATTGAAAATTCTAAGTTTTTTTACTTATTAATGGTAAGATCTATGGCTTCTTTGGATCATCATGGTATCGGGGGATCACCTTTCCCGCCCTTTCATTATTGTTGTGAAATATCTTTCTCGTAACCTTAAACTTATGTTTCTAGAATGCCCAACATGTGCTACGACTAAGGGTGGTTTTCCTATTTCTCACCTTTGCTTTACATTGATTTCATTATCTTGCATTGGGTCTACCTATTACATTAAGAAATTGTATAAATTTCTTATTCATTTTGGGAGGGAGAGTGGCCTTAAAATTAATCCTGATAAAAGTGGCTTCATTATTAATAACTCGATCCCTATTCCCATGGATTAACAATATCAAGAATATCACGGGTTTTGAACAATATACTCTTCCTATTAAATATCTGGGTACCCCTTTATATCGTGGTGCTAAAATATATTTCCTTTTTGATGAAGTAATTCAAAAAATCTATAAGAAAATCTCCTCATGGGAATTCCACCTTCTTTCTTTTGGAGCCAGATTAGTCCTCATCAAAAGTATTCTCTGCTCCATACCCTTCTATTTGCTTTCCACTATTGTCCCTACCACAGCTATTATTAATAAGATAAACCAGATTTTTAATAAATTCTTTTGGGGATCAAACTCATCATCTAAGAAAACACTCAAGTGGGACAAGTGTTGTGGCCCTTTGAATGAAGGTGGCTGGGTTGTAAAACTTTACAAGAGTTCATCAAATGTTTTCACATAAAATGTGGTGGAACCTTAGAAGTAATACTTTTATGGTCAAATTTTATGCTTTTTAAATCTGTAAGGGTAAACATCCATTAATTTGCAAAATGGGAGACTCTCACGGGTGGAAAAGACTTTGTAACATTAAGTGGGAGGCTGAAGAGCTTATATCATGGGGTGTTAATTCTGGTTCATCCTTTTTTTGGCAAGATAATTTGCTGGGTGAGGGTTCTATAGATGCACTACTTAACACCATTCGATGGAAAGGATTAAAGTAAGTTATTTCATTACTCAAAACTCTTTGAATATTGCTCAACTAGGAGCCTTATGTCCCTAATACTATCAAAAAAAAGTTAATATCATCCTACAACTAATAAAATGGATCAAATTCTATTCAACAAATCGATCGGAGACTTTGTTTTAAGGATGTATGACTATTAGATCTAACAATCAAGACTCTCCAATATTTTCCAAAACTGTAACGTTATTCCAACCTCCTTTGGTTCTCACTTGGATTCTTAAACAATATATTCCTATGGATGCCATTCTCTAAAAAGGATTCCATCTCCTTCTAAGTGTCAATGTTGTTTCCACATAGAAACTTTCGCTAAGTATGGGTATGATTGTTTGTTGAACACTTTACTATTTGATGGATCCCTTTCTATCATAAATCTATTTAATAACTTCCTATCCTATGCCCCAAAGGTCATGTCAAATGTGTGCTTGCTATTACTCTATTGTGGTATATCTGGATGGAAAGAAATGAAGCTAAACATAATGACATTCCCATGAATTTTCAATGCATCATTGCTAAAGCTAAAGATAAAATTTCCTCCCTTTACAAAGCTAAACTTCTCCAGCCACCGAGTATGAAAGATGTTAAAGGATTGTCTCATTATCTTGGGATTTCTCACCAGAATTTGATTATATTTGTAAGACTATTTATTGGACTAAACCTCAAAACCATACTATTAAGGTGAACACGGATGGTTGGTTGCTAATGGTTTCTATGGATGGGGGGTATCTTAAGAGATTTTAAAGGAATGATGATTGCCGCTTTTGCTATTCCTTTAAGACCTTGTTCTTCTTTTGAACTCTATGGCCTTCACTATGGGATATTATTATGCATTCAGAAAGGTTTTAAAAAAATATGGCTTGAAACTGATGCTTTATTGCTCTTGAATTTACTAAAATCTGGAGCTCATGATAATGCTGAAGTATATTATACTCTCAATCATACAAGAAGGCTTCTTACTTCCCTTGATTATCACATCTCTCATATTCATCAAGAAGGGAATTCTTGTGCGGATTTTCTGGCTAATAAGGGTGCAAAGTCCTCTATGGTTAAATTATTTTTCAATGATAATATTCCCCCCTTATTAAGAGTGTTTTGTGAATTTTGATAGATATGGTCTCCCCTATGTTAGGAAAATGTAAGCTTCTATGTTTGGAACTTGGATATTGTGCTGATTGGTGGAGATTTCCCATCTTTTTCCATCTCTTTTGCAATTTTATAATACTAGATTCACTATTTTTTTACTTGATTTTTGAGGAACTTGTCCCTTGATGTTTTAATAAGATGGTTTTGATGGTTGGAGAGGAAATTTCCTCCATGCTGGTGGGTCGTGGCTGGTTGTTTATCATCCATTGCTGCTAAGCGAATGCTACCTAAGACTCCTTTGACATAATAAATGCTATGAGCAAGTATAGAATCGATTTTCTCTACTGGGAAAAAGTTTGTATGATGTTATCTTTTCTTTATTAGATGGAATATGGATATCATTGGTTACTTAGTGACGAGGTGGTGTTTTATTCCATGGTAGGAATTATTTTCTTGGTCCAAGAAGTCAGATTGCCTTTTAACCTTTGTCTTTCTCTTTTCTATTTTTGTTTTGTTTTTTGGGGTTGTTGCTGGTCTTAGTATATATTCTCTGATTGGTTGGTGCGGTTTTATTGATAAAAGAGGGAAATGTTTGTTTCTTTGGTGTTGGTTGTCTCCCTTTGGTTGGGGATTGTGAGGCTGCCTTGCATGTTGCAATTTTGGTATAGAGGGCTCATAATAAAATTTCTAATTGTATATTCATCAGAGATTTCTTATGCCTATCCTGGGTTTTATTACATGGAGGTTGTCGGTTGTCTATTATTACCTCACCTTGCTTTCTCTCATGTTGGTTATGCCATGATCTATAAACATATTTTGATGGCTGAGTTGTAAGGTGATTTGGTTTCATCTAGTGGATAGCAACTACTTTTTATCTTATATATCAAGGTTGTGAGCTTTATAATTTTCAATGAACGGTCCTCTCGTGTTTGTTTTCTGACGGTGTCAATTAAATCTATTGATTTGGATGGTAGTATATGTGTGGTACCCCGGTAGGATGCATATGTTTGTGGTTGTCCCAAACTAGTGGATTGATTCACCGCTTTCTCCGCATTATGGTTTTCAAATATAATTATTCTCTTATGGGTACTGGCATTCAAGATATTTGCGGTGTGTCTTCTTTTATTGCGTTCTCAAATTTTGTTGGATCAAAGCTTTTACTCCTCTGGATGGTAGGATATTGCTAATGCAAAAGGTTTGTTTCTTTGTTATTGGGGTTTGTATTTGCTTTTGTTGTGTGAGTTTTGTACTTAGATAGGGTTTTACTCTTTAGGTTGATTGTAGCTCTTTGAGTGGCTTTAGTTTAACCCCTTTAAGGATCTTGTAACATTTTGTTTGAGCAATAAAATTCTCCTATGGGGTTCCAAAAAAAAGTATTTATGTAAGAGAGCATAATTTGGTCTGCATTTGGAATGCTAATCCCATTTGCTCCCCTAGCTTTTGTCTCTCATTGTCGCCCGCCAGAGTGCCGCTTGGTGTTCTTTCCAACGCATTTCACCGCTCCAGGAAATTCCTCCGCCTCACCAGACTTGGTAGTTTCCACCGTCTGTGGTTGAGCCCTGGATTTGACGGGACTTGCAAAGCCACCTACAGACGCTTACGCCAATCATTGGATAACGCTTGCATCCTCTGTCTTCTGGCCGGCAGAGTTAGCCGATGCTTATTCCTCACAAAGATTTCAAATGCACTTTTGAACTTTTCAAGTATTTGGTTGAAGTAAAGTAAAATTCAGTGTAATATAATGCATTTTAAATACAAAAACTAGTTTGAGTGTATTTGTAATTCGTGATGGCTAATTCAAACACACCGCCAATGTAAAGTGATGCTATTCACCGGCCGTTTGCCAGCCATTTTACCGCCTAAGATGTCAAAACCTTCAATTTACTTTACATTACATTTTGTCAACCAAACAAAAAAACATAGTCATGAATTTGTAAAGCTCTCAACCAAATAATTATAAAGTAATCATTTTACACTGAATTCATTTTACACTGCATTCCTTTAACACTGCATTCCAAATGCAGGCAACCAAACAGCCCCTAGACTTACTAATAAACGCACATCATCTACCAACATGAAGCTTCCTTAGCAAAGCATCCTTAGTATATGCTAAAATTCAACTCTACTTTCTTATAACTTATAATTCTCTCTCTCTCTCTCTCTCTCTTGGCAATTGATGTAAGCGAACTCTAAGTACATTTTATTTTCTTAAAACATTACATTTAGAAATATTCTTAATTCATTATTGATTAAGTGCATACTAATCTAGATGTAGTCTTCTTTAGATATTGAAAGATTCAACCAGATTATAATTATTATTTATATAATAAAATTGTACTTTATTGACACAAAAAAGTAATTCTATTTTGTGAAAAATGTTCAAACTTAAAAAAGTTTTTCATATGAAAGAGTGATTATGTATATTTTATTATTAATTATTATAAAGATTAATTCTAATTCATTTGAAATCAAGATATATACAATAATTGTTAAATGAATCACATCAAAAAAGAAATAAAAGAATATTTAAAAGCTTCATGATTTTTGCTACACATAAGTGTAAATGTAGTATCATATATTCTTCCAACAAATACTTTTTTAATAAAATTTTCACTGAATGAGTAACATTAAAATGCCTTTAAACAAAGTATAAAATAACATTTAAGTGTTTACTTATAGGGGTTTATTGCGACAGATAATGTTGCAACATGGATTATTATTATTATTATTATTATTATTATTATTATTATTATTATTATTATTATTATTATTATTATTATTATTATTATTATTATTATTATTATTTTGATGATATGCTTGGCAGTTAAATGATATATATTTAATAGTTGTGGTATCATTTATGTGTCACATTTGATTCTAATCACTTCACTTTAAAATATACACTAAATATTTGTTAGGTTGTATTGCAACATTCACCTATGCAAGAAAAAAATATTTATTATCTCAGTTGATGTGTTTTGATAGGTATTTTCTTGAGCACATTTATTGAAGAAAGATTTGTGCATTGTAACACCTTCTTCTAATTATGGAAAAAAAGAATTTTGTAAACTTAATTAATGTAGTAAATTATTTTATTTGGGCTAAGCCCTAATTTTTTTTTTTTCATTTTTTAATTTTCATATTGTTGGAAATTTTAGATATGAGCTCATATATATATATATATATATATATATATATATATATATAAATATTATCTTATTCTTAAACCTATTAATTTATGATTAATAAAAATATTAATTTTTTTTAGGTTTTTGACACACTTATTAAATTTGTATGGAATATTTTATTTTTATAATAGACTGAAATAAAATGAAATGCAATAAATAGTATCATTATCCTCAGTCTAATATTTATTTTTAATCAGGCAATTATTTACTCAAAAATGAAGATGATCAATCATTTCATCTAATAAATATTAATCGGTCACATATTCATCCAAAACAATTGACTTGATTAATATTAATTTCAACCTTACATGGTTTGCTTTATATGCAATTAGTTCCAATGGCTTGTTAAAAAAATTTATCATATTAAAGCAACGGTAATCATTTAGGAGTGTTTTAATTATTCAATTTAATCCTCAATACAAGTTAAGTCATGTTTACTATAAATGAATTAAATGATATTCATATAATATTGATTAAATATAATTGATAGGCCTTGTAATTTAAATTTAAGGAAGCCTATTTTCAAGTGATTATAACATTCTATATATGAACAGTATATATGCATATATGATGTGAAATTTGTCTCTAGAGATCTAAGTTTAATTATTTTTCTATTTCTATTGATATTCATTATTCCAAAATAATTGAAATTGAAACAATATGTCACTAAAGTCACCTCTATTATATTAATTTATTTAATTTTAAAATATATGAATATTATCTAAGGAAAAATATTTTTAGTTGGATTCTATGCAGAATAAATATATGATAATTTTATATTTATATATGTCGATCCAAATAAATACATATTATTAGCAGAATTATTATCAATATCTATTGACTCTAATTTTAAGGGTATCATGTACAAATTATTATTTCTATCGAATGACTAAATTGTAATGTTATATTAGGTATCTTATATGAATCCATCTTATTAAATGTCATTTCAAGCATATATATAATTGATATTTTATTTATATTATATATGCATAAGAAAATGATAATGTTATTAATTGTGAATATTTTTGTTATTTTAGTTAATGTTTCTTCAATGTGTATCAATTTGAATAACATTTCAATACTTAATGACACAAACTTTAAGAAATAGAAAAATATATTACCATAATTCTTGGGTATATAGATCATGACTATGTTATCCTGACTAAACATCCATCCACCATAATTGCGAGAAAGTACTATTGAACAAATAGCTAATTTTTAAAATGAGAGCGCTCTAACCGCATGAATTCTATGATCATGAAGGATTATATTTAAGAAATCATAAGTGAAATGTTTGATGATAAATGTGTTAAAAAGTTTCTAAACTAAATAAGAGATCATTTCGTTAGTTCTAAAAGGTCGAAGTGAGTACTGTTCTTAATAAGCATATTTCAATGCATTATAAAGGCAATGAAAATGCAATGAAGTATATTATAGAGATGTCTAATTTTGTTATTAAATTGAGAGCACTAAAATTAGAGATGTTTGATGACGTTCTTATGCACTTAATTTTAATCTCTATTTACGTACATTTAATCTTTTATAATACTCGAAAGAAAAATAGACTCTCAATGAGTTTATTGTTGTGTGTGTTCAAGAGAAAAAAGATTGAAACAATATAAGATAGAAAGTGCTCATTTAGTTATTTTTTATCGCATTATTGCTAAAAGAAAAGAATTTATAAAAGTAAAGGAGTTAGATAAAGGGACTTTAAAGCTTAAGGTACAACATAAATAAGATAACACTATCATTTATTTCATTTGCAAAAAAGGCTGATCATGTGAAAAACGATTATCCCAAATATGCTAATTTACTCAAAATAAAGAGTAAATTTCTCAACTTTGCTTATTCTGATGTTAATTTATCCTCAGTAGCACATCACACTTGGCAAATATATATAAGTGTAACTGCTCACATAAGTGTGACTATGTAGGGTTGTCTAAGAAGACTGATGTTGAAAGATTTATTTATATAAAAAAATGAAAATAATGCTACTCTTAAAGCGATATTCTTATATAGATTATGTTTAGAATTTAAATTTATTTTGGATTTAAATGAGACATTTTATGTATCATTATTTAGACAACATCTAATTTTTATTTCTTATTTAAAAAAAGATGGTTATTTTAGTTCATTTAAAAATAAAAAATTAATCTTTTCAGTATTTAAATATTATTATACGGGTTCCTTAGTTGATAATCTATATAAATTAAATATTTCTTCTGATTAATGAAAAATTGCATGCAAGTTATTTTAGTATAAAGCAAAAAATTAATGAAAAAAAATTCATATATGTTATGGCTTAAGCGTTAGGATATATTTCTAAACAAAGAATTAAAATATTTATGTCGATAGATTCTTGATTCTCTTGATTTTTTAGATGATAAAGTCTATATTGAACCCATCGAGAGAAAATAAATAAATATTAAAAAAATTGGTGGCAATAGAAGTTTAAGCGCCTTAGAATTAATTCATACTAATATATTTATGGTCCTTCCTTACAACTACTCGGAATGGTCAATAATATTTTATTACTTCCATAGATTATTATTCTCATTTTATGTATTTAAACTTGATATATGAGAAGTAACAATCATTGGATGTATTTAAAGTTTTTAAGGCTACATTTGAAAATCAGCTTAGTAGGAAAATAAAAACTATCAAATCTTACCATAGTGAATACTATGGTAGATATAATGAATCGATGAACAATGTTCAAACCCTTTAAATATTTAGCGAATGTCTCATCATTCTTTAATATACCATACTAGGAACTCTAGGTCAAAATGGTATAACTAAGAGGTGAAATCATACCATATTGGATATGGTTAGAAATATGATAAATCATTCTTTTTTATCCGAATCACTTTGAAAAGAAGTCTAAAATATTATAGTTTACATCCTTAATAGAGTTCTAAGTAAAGTAGTAGCTAAAACCTCATATGAATTATGGTTTAGGCTTGGTATTAATCATCTTCACATCTAGGTTTGTCTAGATCAAGTCATATAAGCTTAATGAGAGAAAATTAGACTCAAGAAAGTTAGCTATTATTTTGATGGATATTAAAAAAAGTCGAATGATTTTAAGTTTTATGATTTTTAAATAAATCCTTTTTAAGATAAACAATGCTAAATTTATTGAGGTTGTTGAATATGATGGGAGCAATAAACTTAAGAATTTTATATTTGAAGAATGATATGCGACTCTAAATACAATTACAATAGGAAATGATTAAACAATTAGAAAATTTTACTTGATATTATTCATGTTGTAAATATAGATAATCAAAATATATTTGAGTTAACTCCCACTCGTATTGAGGAGTCACAACAACCTCAAACCGAAGTGTCATTATAGAGAGGAGATCAACAATTTATGATTATGTTGTGTATCTCCAAGAACATGAGTTTAACATTAGATTGGAAAATGATATAATCTCTTTTAGTCAAGTCCAACAAAGTTCAACTCCTATAAAGGATAGAAGCTATAGAGAATGAGATGAAATCAATGAAAGATAATGATGTTTAGGACCTTATCAAATTATCTAAATCAACAAAATTGATGGGTTGTAAATGGGTTTTTAAAATTAAACAATATTCAAAAGACAAAGTTAAAAGATATAAATCACGTCTAGTCATCAAAAGTTTCACTCAAAAAAATGGCATTGATTATAAAAAGATTTTTTCTTCAGTTTTTTTAAAAGATTCTTTTAGAATTATTTTGTCACTATTAGCTCATTATGATTTAGAATTACATTAAATGAATGTAAAAACTGCATTTTTCAATGATGTCATTTTAAAAATTATATATATGGTGTAACTAGAAAATTTTTAATCTTCTAATTTAAAATATCTCGTATGCAAATTAAAAAAAAAATCCATCTACGATTTAAAGAAAGCATCCTGTCAATGGTATAAGAAATTTAATCAAATGATTACATCTTTTGATTTTAAAAAAATACTATGTTGGCCTCACTTTGGAGTGAGCTTTCAACTTCTTCATCTTAGACATAGGACTCATCTAGACATTAAGAGTTCCTTAGTCTTAAGATACTTCTAGTGATTAGGTGAACACTTAACCTAATCCTAGAGATTTAGAAGAGTTAGACATAGGAATATGTTATGCCTTAAGGGTATTATAAAAATATTCCTACCCTGTAGCTTGAACCAAATACTCAATTCCTTCTTTCAAATCAACTTCAAATTCAAATCAACTTCAAATTCAAATCAACTTCAAACTCAAATTAATTCCAACTCAGTTGATTTTTTTTTCAAATTGAAATCAAATTCAAAATCCAAATCATGAATCAATTCCAAATGATTGAAATCCTTGATCAATTTTAAATCCAAAATCTTTCCTAAGCCTTTGATTTCATCTTGGGGACTTAGCTCAAATCAAATCCAAATCACTCCAAACTCAAAAGATATTTTCATAACCCATTTATATTCTCATTTATATTCTTAAATATAAATGAAATATAAATTCAAATAACCAAAACTAAATTCAAAACTCAAATCCAAATCTAACCAAAATCTAACTTATGCTCTTTCAAGTCAAATTCTTGAACTTAACAAAATCATTCTCAAATCAATCCAAACCTTTGGATTCCTCTTCAAACAATCATTCCTTCAATCACAAACTAAATATAAACATAAACTTCAATCATCAAATCAAAATCAAACTAACCCAAGTCAAACCCTTGTTCACCATTTTAACTTGAAATTGTCAAATGAATCAAAACCCATTTGACTCCAAATCACTTCCAAATGGATTTATATTTCAATCATAAGTCCATATGTGAGTTCAACCAAACTTGAATCAAGCCTTGATCAAGAATTGACCCACTTAGGCTCACTTGACCCAAAGTGACCTAAAGCACCTTCAACCCAAATTGGATTTAACTAAGCCCATCTAAGCCTCACATTATAAGCAAAATCATCCTAGGATGATCAATCACTCAAATTAGGTCAAACCAAGTCAAACTTAGCCTTTGACCAAGTCAACACTTAGCCTAAATGAAACCTCAACTACCAAATCCACCACAAACTAAATTGATTGAAACCACGATCTAAACCAATTCATAATCAATGATTGAACATGACCATGCCATAAATTGAGCTAATCTAGCCACCCACTTGACCTAAGTTGACCCAAGTTGACCTAAAAGTCAAAATTGATCAAATCTTGATCTAAGCCAAATTTATTGAAACCAATGGGTCAAATTCATTCTAAATCACTTGTTGAACTTGGCAAATAAATATTATTAATCATGAATAAAATCTTAGTAAAAAAACATAATTTTTATATTAATTATTTAATTTTAATCATAGTTTGAGGTATTTGAGAGGATAGCATCGACAATATCATCAAATTGTAATATATCGACCAACGAAGCTTCATCAAAGAACTGTACCACTTCCAATAATGTGACCAATTGGGTCGAGGCTATCAATTCTCCACGCGTATATTGCTTATGCTTTTTTGGCCAATCGACTTTCATGATTGCCTCCATTATCTATTTCTTGGTGATTATCCTTTAAACTTTTATTTAATGCTCGATATTTCATCATTTTTAATTGAAAAAAATTAAATTGGTTATTTTAGTATATTTTATCAAAATTAGTTTAAATTTATTTTAAAACTAAAGATAACTCAGAAAGCACCATATGGGCTTTAATTCATTTTTGAACCATTAGATCATATGTTCAATTTAAATGTGTAAGATTTGTTAAATGTAATATATTTATAGTTTAATGTCATTCTAATTTTGATCATTAAGAATATTGTAGACATTAATTTTATTGGATAATTATAATATTAAAATTTGATTTATTACATGATGTAGCTTGGTGTATGCTTTATATTGATGACATTCTTCTTGTTGATAAGACTAGAGAGGGAGTCCAAGAGAAACTTGAATTATGGAGGTCAACTTTAGAGTCTAAAGGTCTTCGCTCAAGTAGATCTAAAGGTGAATAAATGTAGTGTAATTTTAGTTGTAGAAGTTCTAGTAGAAGTGTTTTAATATTGAGTGAACAAGTCATTAAAAAGAGTGAGCAATTGAGATATCTAGGCTCTATTGTTCAAAATGATGGTGAAATAGATGGAGATGTTATTAGTAGAATTCAAGTTGAATGGTTGAAGTGGAAGAATGCATCCGCCCACATTGTGATAGAAATGTACCGCTTAAACTTAAGGAAAAATTTTATAAGATAACGTAAGACTTGTGGCCAATAAAAGAGAAGCATAAGACTAATGTGTTTGGGATGGCTTTCTAGCTACTTTGTTTTTTTCTAAAATAAAATATAGCCTTCATTTGGCAACCAAATTATTGTCCTCAAAATTTTGTGATGAAAAAGCTTATTTGAGAACCGAGTCAAAGTGTAGTGGGTATCGAACTTGTTTGAATTTTCAAAAGAAAAAAATTTATAATACACAAAGCTTTTTTCAAAATTGTTTATCCACAAAGAAAATAACTAGCTTTTAAAAGCTACAACAGATCAAACAAACCCTAGTATTCAGAGATAAGGATGCTCGTGTGGATGAGTGGTTTTACTCTTAGAGATAAAATGCAAAATGAGTATGGAAAAGTTGGAGTAGCTCCAATGGCAAATAAGATTAGAGAGAGTCGCTTTAGATGGTTTGGGCACATAAAGCATGGTCGTCCATGACTGATGAGAGTAGATGCATTAGATTTGCCTTATGTTAAGAAACGTAGTGGTAGACAAAAAAAGGCTTGGTTAAGATGTACAAAAAATGACCTTATTATACTTGAATTAAATGAAAATTTGACACATAATAGGACACAATGGAGAAGAAAGATTCATACAGCCGAGCCCACATTGTGAGATAAAGGCTTGTTGTTATATACGCTGTGCACACACGCCTATTTTAAAAAAAATTTATTCTCTAATTTTGAGCATCTATTTTACAATGTTATCAAAAAATTGAACAATAATCCGACAAATTGTCAAAATATGGATAGAAAATACTTGAGTCAAACTCTAAAAAAACTTTAATTAAATTTTATTTGTTATTTATATTTTTATGTTATAATCACAATTTTAAAAAAAGAGTGAATATTGGTTGTGACTAAATGTTATAATTATATCTTTGTAAAGAATGATTAAATGAGTCATATCTTTAAAATATTTTTAAATCACATCATTAATAATTATTTTAATAAGAATATTATTAAATTTAATAAAATATGAAAAAGAATTTGTCAAGAAATTTTGATATTATATTTTTCTCAAAACATGCCATATGATAATAAAATAAAATATATATGAAGAAAGTCGAGGAATTGGCTAAAATTAAAAATAATAATAACAACAAATATCAATTGCTTGGTTGTAGTGGCTTATTGCATTAGAAAGGAAGCCAACAACTAAGCCAGTGAACTCTCCAAATAAGGTCAATTTATCCTTTAAATTTTTTGTATCAAAATATAATGTTAAAATTGAAAATAAAAATTCTAAATGTAAAAGACATTTGGAGCAGTTTTGGGAGAGTGATGCAATGCAAAACATGATTGTGACTTTTGGAAATCAGATTTTGAAAAATTTATGATGAGATAATTATATTTTAAACTTAATCGACTATCGTGATAGGAATCTTCAATTTGATTTTTGTAAAAAAAAATGTATATCTACTACAACTTCTTTATTCAATAGATTCTTCTACGGTACTTTCGCCATTAATTTTGCATTCACTTGCAACTATCTCAAGCATACTCTTATTCAAAAAAAATTACAAAATTTAATTCATGCTTACTATTTTATTTTTTCTTTTTAAATATTCTACATTTTCAGCCTTTTATTTCTTTTAATTTGTTATTATAATTTTTCTTTTAAGATATTTTTTCTAAAAAATGAAATATAAGATTTCATGAAGGATTTCAAATTAAAAAAATAGTTTTATAAATAAATAGAGTGGCTGGCAGTAGACGACATGTTGGATTTGTAGGCATATGTAGGGCTCTAAGCTAGAGCTATGATACACACACTCTTAAAAATTAGGCGTGCAGTCGGACACAGCGAAAAAATATCCGATTAAAATAATATTAAAAAATTAAAGGGACAAACGCAAGGCGGACCCACATGATGCCTTGGGTGGGCAAATGCCCAATGCCCACCTTGAAAATATTAATTTTATTTAATGGAATGAAGAATTTTGCATTTTGCATATTTGTCTGTCTAAAATTATTAATTTTATTCAATTAGATGGAGAAGTTTATAATTTTGCCCCTCCTCAAAATAATTCCCACCTTAAGAATAATTTTGAGATGAATATTAGCAAATAGTATTATATACACATCTTAAAATGAATTTAATTTTAACTTATTTTAATCTCATGTAATCTAGTTATAAACTTGATATGACACTTAAAATACTACTAGTCGAAGCACGAATCTTGATGCTAAAAGCAAGCTAATAAGATGAAATTGATCGAGATCAAGCACTTAAAATATCCTTGGAAACTTTGGGATATCGTTAAATCCCTAAATAGCCCTCAAACATGGAGTGTTTATAGTAAATCGAGTGTCTCAACGATAATCTATAAGCCCAAGATCTCACAATTCCAACTTCATTTGAGCATTCAAATACTTAAAATACATCAAATGATCAAAGGAATCATTTTGAGCCGTCTGATGAAGTGGAGTGGTTCAGATTTTGCATGTATTTACAGAGCCGTCACTCCTCCAATCTATAAATAGCCCCTCATTCCTCATATGAGGGAACCCGAAGCAAGAGAGAGGAGAGTGCTCTAAAGCTTGAAGATCCTCCAAGCACAATCATGCCACCACTCGACGGTCATCAACCACCGCCACGCCACCACCGCCACCGCTAATCCTCATTGCCAAGGGTCTCCATCATATGACTTTATCGCCAGTCGATGTCCCTCGTTGTTCACCATCATCTGCTACCATTAGCAATTGTTACCACCTGAACGTGACTACATAGTTGTTGTTCCCTTCTCATATATAATTCTGTAATCTCGTTATCGGGAAAAATTTTGTACTCTGAAACAGATACATAGTGGAAGATTTTTGCTGGGCAAGGCCCCATAATTTTTTCCCTCTTTTCGAGGTTTTTCCACGTAAAAATTTCTGGAGTTTTCTTGTTCACTCTTTAAATACCTGTGTGTGTGCTGGATTTTATAACAAGGCTAAGGCGTAAACTTTCACTCTATCACAGCTGGTTTTCTAGCACGAACAAAATTATATTTTATAATTTTATAATAATTTTAAATCATAAAATTTTTAATTTTTTTATATTGTTAGTTATATTCCTCTTATAAATTATATTTATATTTATATATTAATATTACAATTTTTTTTAAAACATTTAATATGCATATATTAATTAATATAAATGTTAATTAAATTCATAAATTACTTAAATTGATCTACTTCATATAATTTTTTTAAAAAATTATTTTGTGCTTAGTATTTCAAAATGGATAAAAGGATTTTAATATTTTATTAACTTTTGTAGTAATCAAATAATTTAATCTATAAATCTTGAGCAAAACTAATTTATATATTTAATCTTAAGAAGGTGAGTAAACTATAAATTATAGGTTATAATTTTCATATTTTTATCTATTTATAATTTTCTCTTATAAATTTGATGATTTTATCTTACTAATTATTTGTATTTTTCTAAAAAAATAATATGATATAATTTTATTTATTTAATTATGCATATTATGATTATTATTTAATTATTATATTATTTAAAATATTTCCCACCTAAAAAAATAAGTTGATTCTTCCTTATAATACATGTCCTAAATAATTGAATTAAAATTATAAAAAATATTTTAAATATTGTTTGTTATATTTTAAATTATTATAGAGAGTTTTAAAATTTTAGAGAATGATATTGAGCTAAAAAGAGAGAATAATAAGATATATTTAATACAAATAATTAAAATTATTAAAAATTATAATTAATTTTATAAATTTAGAATTGATAATAAATTTTATTCATTAAAATTATTAATGTATAATAAAATAAATTACTAAGTAATATATATATATATATATATATATATATATATATATATATATATATATATATATATATATATATATATATACATATATATATATATATATAAACTAAAGTAATTAATTTAAATTTTTTTATTAAATGACTTATTTTTAATATTTTAAATATTTTATCTATTTAATTTATACACATTATTCTTAATTATTATTATAATGTCATATCCAACGCGTATTCGTGTCCTGTATTTTTAAAAATAGAAATGTCCCGTGTCCGTGTTATATCATGTCTGTATCCCCATATCTGTGTATCCGTGTCTGTGCATCATAGGGCAAGAGAGATGATAGAGGTGTAAATGTGAGGAGGAAAAATCAGAAAATTGGTAAAGAGAAAAATAAAAAAATATAGGTAATTATCAAATTTAATCAATTACAACCAAAATGAAGTTTTTAAAATTACATTTTTAATCCTTTAATCATTTTAATAATAATTATTATTATTGTTTCAGTTGTGTAAACAACGGCACATTTAACTTTTAGTGATGCATCTAATAATTTAATTTTAAATTTGCTAAAAATCAAAGAGTAATGAAAGTGTAATTTTTGAACGTAAATTTTAGAAAAAATATCTAATAATTATTATTTTCATTTCAAAAATATCTATGTGACTTAAAATTTCATTGTTTAATTAGATGATTATTCTACAATTACCAATAAAATACATCCCCTTTAATTCAACTCTCAAATTAATTGTGGGAATATGTCTACTAACTCTCTCGCCTCCTCCCGTCTCTTAAACCTCCCTCTTGTGAGAGCGGCATTGCTAGTCATAATTGCATCAACAAAGCATCGAGTTTGTAACTTGGCATCTTTTTTATGGGCCTCTATATTATCGCTTGGTGCCAAGAAATATCTCAACCATCGGTGCATACCAATTTGATGATTTTATCCTAAGGAACGTGCACATAAGCTTTCCTTCTTCAATTGGTGGATGTTCAGATCTTCTTTGGCACTCTATTTGCCAACTCAATTTTAGTCTATATTCAAGGTAATATTGGATGGACTGGCTATGTTCTCGCTACACTTGGGCTCCTCATCTCTTAATAATATTTATTATTGGCACACAATCAATCATCATAAATTACCTACCGGAAGTTCTTTCAAGAAAATGGCACAAGTGATTGTAGCAACACTAAAAAATTAGAAGGTGATATTACCAGAAGACATGACAGAGCTTCAAGAATTGAGCTTCAAACAATACGAAGGAAATGAAAATTTTACAATAGATTATACTCCCTTTAAAATAAGCATTAATTACTTAAAGTTTGAATTTAAACTTTATAACATACTATTCATATCAATTTTAATTAGGCATTTTTCTTCAAGCTATAGTTTCAGTCAAGTAAAATGGTTTTGAAAGTTTTAATCTATAATTTTATATATGATTTTAGTAATAATCATATATATATATATATATGTGTGTGTGTGTGACTTAAAATATTACTTTATTGTTTATTTATGCTTTGATAATTCCAATCATATATTTTTTTAAAACGATACATATATGTTTTCGTAAGCCACCCTTTCCCCCGTTCGAGCGTCCTAGCCGCCCTCGGTGATTTCTCCCCATTTCGCGATCGGTATATTTCCCAGCGAGGATTCTTCCCTTCTCCTTTCTCTCTTGCTTTTTTCGACTTACCTACTTTGTCACACCCTTAACGGCGATTTTGGCTTCTCTGTTTTTTTTTGGCTTTGATTTCAGTATAGTGTGCTAGTGCTTCAGCTGGGATGCCATACTTTTAAATATTGATTCATCGGTTGCTCCCTGGGGTAATCGATGCATCTCGTCGATTACGGCAAATTTGGATTCAAAGAACTAAAAATGGTACTATTCCTAACCGATCTTCAAAATCATTTAGGGATGTGCTTGTGGTAAAGTAAATAATGGTGGTGAGTCTTTTGATTTTGTTTCTACTATTTTTGTGTACCATCTTATGTGCTCGATGTTGTGGTGAAAAATTGGCTAAGCCTTATGAGTTTGCTTTAGTGGGTAAATTTGCTCTTCGATGCTCTCCATGGAAAATATTCAAGTTTTTTCATTCACTAAAACAGTGTTTTTTTAGTGGGTTTAATCGATTCTGATATTTTGATTCAATTGGCTAACGATTTGGATTTCGTGTTTTGCAAGACGTTCTTATTATGTGTTCAAGCCAAATGCGTTTATTAAAATGGACCCCTTTTGACATTAAAGAGGAATCTCCTATTGTTCTTTGGTTGTCTATCCCCAATCTTCATGTGCATTTCTTTAACCAATTCCTTTATGTGGTGGTCGGCCTATTCGGTCGCCCTCTCCAATTGGATCAAGTTGCTAACTCTAGACCTTATGTTGCCCGTGTTCTTGTGGAAGTGGATATTACTAAAAATATCCTAAGGATAGAATCAAAAATATGGATATTTGCAAAAAATAGAATTTGAAAATTTTCCTATATTTTGTTCACAATGCAAAATTCATGGTCATGGTTTTGTCAATTATTTTATAGCTCACCCACATTTAGAAAAGAATTCTTTGGTCTCCAAATCTACCCTTGGTACTAAGGACAATATGCAAGAAACATCAAAGGAGAGAGCCCCATTAACGATAAAAATAAGCCCCAAACTTTGGCATAAAATTGATCCAAAGTTGAATATGGGATCAATCCCTCATAGGCACAAACCTAATGAAGGATCATTTCCTCATGGTGGAGCCAAGTCCCAAATACAAAATAGCGATAATAATGTTCCTAATCGATTGTGATCTCCTCTTGTTTCGATTCTCTAAATAATGCTAATTGTATTGCAATGTCATCTCCTCAGAAGCTAAAGATCAATTAAATGAGAAGGTTAGTTTGGAGATTTAGAGATAACTTTCACCGATTAGGGGTTTGTGTTCTTCCCCCCATCCACCAACTCTTACGCGTGGACCAAAATTCTAAAACTAAGATGCATCGAGAGGAACACGAGTTGGAAGAGGAGAATTGATAGGTAACCTTCGAATCTACGGGCAATAAACAATTAATTGGAATCTCGTATGGTGAGGCTGGTTTGGAAAATGATTTTCATATTATCTCAAAAGGAAAAACAAATCACATAAATCTAAATCCCCTATCTTTTGCCATAATTACTAGATCCTCTCATCCTAAGTAATGATCTCTTTCATTTGGAATGCGAGAGGGATAGACTCTCCTTTACGAATAGACTTAGCAACTTAGTTCATAACCATAACATTTCTTTCTTTGGCAAATTTGGAACCCTTTATTCTTCCTTCTAACATCCAAACTATGGCTAGAATGATTGGCTTTAGTAGTTCTTTTGCTAATTCAAGTAATAAAATTTGGATCTTTTGAAAAATCCTTTTGATTTACATATTATTAGGACCTTCACAAGGTTGTGAATACTCAAATCACATTTGGCAATTGGTCCTGCTTTGGATCCTTTGTCTATGCTTCCTGCAATAAGTATGGTAGAAGGAACCTATGGAACGATCTGATTAATTTCTCGACATCGATTAATGCTCCCTGATTTGTAAGTGGAGATTTTAATATTACTTCCTCGATGGAGCGAAGGGGTGGAAACCCTCTAACCCTTTATCTATGGAAGAATTTAATAATATGGCTCTTGATTGTCATTTGACGGATCGGATTTTAGTGCCCCAATTCACATGGAATAATCACGAGAATGTGGAAAAGACTTGATAGGATCGTTTAATGATTTATGGATAAACTCTTTTCCAAATACATTGGTTGAACATCTTAGTAGAACCCTATCCGATCACTCTCCTTTTATTTTATTTCCAGCTAAAACACGTCCCCTCCTCTCTGTACTCCTTTTCATTTTCAAAATATGTGGTTGTTGGATACTAGATTTAAGGAGGTGGTGGCTATTAATTGGGAGATCCTTTTATCCCTGGACTGTTTGGGATGAAGAGACTTTGGCTGAAATTAAAAGGCATAAACAATTGCTCAAATGGTGGAATAAAAATTGTTTCAAAATTATTTTCACTAACGTAAAGAATTAGAACAAGAGGTCATATCATTAGAAGTGGTTATTCGGATCCTTCTAAGACTCTTTTATTAAACCAAGCCAAAGATAAATTATCAAATATCAAGATATGGAGAAAACTTGGAGACAAAGGCTTTTAAGAAACTATCAGAAGGCGATAGGAATACCAAGTATTTTCATACATTATTCAATAAGAAAAAAGCCTTAAATTGCATTAAGAAAATTAAAAATTTTGATAATAGTTGGATTTTTGATGAAAATGAACTTGCTGATTCAGGTGTTTCTTATTTCAATAACATGCTTAATAATCATGTGAGTGAGGAGGATTTGGCTAGTCCTGAGGTTATCCCCAAAATCATAACTGAAAATGACAACATAATGCTTACATCCTTACCTTCTGAAGATGAAATTACATCGACCATTCAGAGTGTGAATATAGATTCTGTGGTTGGCCCTGATGGATTCACTCCTCTCTTTTTTCAAAAATGTTGGAATGTTATCAAAGATGATGTGGTTGAAGCGGTTCTTGATTTTTTTAGAGGGACCACCCTCCCCAAATTCTTCTCTAGTACTTCCATTGTACTAATTTCTAAAATCAAACCTTGAACATTGGAATCAATTTAGGCCCATAAGTCTTTGCACATTCTTCAATAAGCTCATATCCAAGATCCTTGCTAAAAGATTGGGTATACTTCCCAAAATCATTTCTCCTAATCAAACTAGCTTTGTTAAAGGTCATTCTATTTATAATGTATTATTGGCTCAAGAAATTGTCCATGATTTAAACACTAAAGTTCGATGTGGGAATCTAGTCCTTAAATTAGACATATCAAAAGCATATGATAACATTAGTTGGTCATTTATCTACCAAATTTTATCTTTATTTGGCTTCTTGACTCCTTCATTAATTTAATTAAGAATGATATTGAAAATTCTAAGTTTTCCTTACTTATTAATGGTAAGATCTATGGCTTCTTTGGATCATCATGGTATCGGTGGGGATCACCTTTCCGGCCCTTTTCATTATTGTTGTGAAATATCTTTCGTAACCTTAAACTTATGTTTCTAATGCCCAACATGTGCTACAGACTAAGGGTGGTTTTCCTATTTCTCACCTTTGCTTTCGGTTGATTTCATTATCTTCGCATTGGGTCTACTATTACATTAAGAAATTGTATAAATTTCTTATTCATTTTGGGAGGGAGAGTGGCCTTAAAATTAATCCTGATAAAAGTGGCTTCATTATTAAAAACTCGATCCCTATTCCCAGGATTAACATTATCAAGAATATCACGGGTTTTGAACAATATACTCTTCCTATTAAATATCTTGGTACCCCTTTATATCGTGGTGCTAAAATATATTTCCTTTTTGATGAAGTAATTCAAAAAATCTATAAGAAAATCTCCTCATGGGAATTCCACCTTCTTTCTTTTGGAGCATTAGTCCTCATCAAAAGTATTCTCTGCTCCATACCCTTCTATCACTTTCCACTATTGTCCCTACCACTATTATTAATAAGATAAACTAGATTTTTAATAAATTCTTAGGGATCAAACTCATCATCTAAGAAAACACCTTTTGGGACAAGTGTTGTGGTTTGAATGAAGGTGGCACAGGTTGTAAAACTTTACAAGAGTTCATCAAATGTTTTTCACATAAAATGTGGTGGAACCTTAGAAGTAATTACGACTTATGGTCAAATTTTATGCTTTTAAATCTGTGGGTAAACATCCATTAATTTGCAGCTTCAAAATGGGAGACTCTCCTGGGTGGAAAAGACTTTGTAACATTAAGTGGGAGGCTAAAGAGCTTATATCATGGGGTGTTAATTCTGGTTCATCCTTTTTTTGGCAAGATAATTTCTTTGGGTGAGGGTTCTATAGATGCACTACTTAACACCCATGGAAAGGATTAAAGTAAGTTATTTCATTACTCAAAACTCTTTGAATATTGCTCAACTAGGGCCTTATGTCCCTAATACTATCATCAAAAAAGTTGAATATCATCCCTACAACTAATAAAATGGATCAAATTCTATTCAACAAATGCATCGGAGACTTTGTTTTAAGGATGTATGGGACTATTAGATCTAACAATCAAGACTCTCCAATATTTTCCAAAATCGGTGTAACGTTATTCCAACCTCCTTTTGGTTCTCACTTGGTATTCTTAAACAATATATTCTATGGATGCCATTCTACGGAAAAAGGATTCCATCTCCCCTAAGTGTCAATGTTGTTTCCACATAGAAACTTTTATTTGCTAAAGTATGGCCGGTATGATAGTTTGTTGAACACTTTACTATTTGATGGATCCCTTTCTATCATAAATCTATTTAATAACTATCCTATGCCCGAAAGGTCATGTCAAATGTGTGCTTGCTATTACTCTATTGTGGTATATCCGATGGAAAGAAATGAAGCTAAACATAATGACATTCCCATGAATTTTCAATGCATCATTGCTAAAGCTAAAGATAAAATTTCCTCCCTTTACAAAGCTAAACTTCTCCACCAGTATGAAAGATGTTAAAGTTGTCTCATTATCTTGGGATTTCTCTAATGAATTTGATTATATTTGTAAGACTATTTATTAGACTAAACCTCAAAACCATACTATTAAGGTGAACACGGATGGTTCGGTTGCTAATTGTTTCTATGGATGTGGGGGTATCTTAAGAAATTTTAAAGGAATGATGATTGCCGCTTTTGCTATTCCTTTAAGACCTTGTTCTATTCTTTTTACTGAACTCTATGGCTTTCACTATGGGATATTATTATGCATTCAGAAAGGTTTTAAAAAATATGGCGATGCTTTATTGCTCTTGAATTTACTAAAATCTGGAGCTCATGATAATGTTGAAGTATATTATACTCTCAATCATACAAGAAGGCTTCTTACTTCCCTTGATTATCACATCTCTCATATTCATCAAGAAGGGAATTCTTTTTAATAAGGGTGCAAAGTCCTCTATGGTTAAATTATTTTTCAATGATAATATTCCCCCCTTATTAAGAGTGTTTTGTGAATTTTGATAGATATGGTCTCCCCAATGTTAGGAAAATGTAAGCTTCTATGTTTGGAACTTGGATATTGTGCTGATTGGTGGAGATTTCCCATCTTTTTTCCATCTCTTTTTGCAATTTTATAATACTAGATTCACTCTATATTTTTTTACTTGGATATTGTGCTGATTGGTGGAGATTTCCCTTGATTGTTTAATAAGATGGTTTTGATGGTTGGAGAGGAAATTTCCTCCATCTTTGGGTGGTAATGGTGTTGTTTATCATCCATTGTCTAAGCGGAATGCTAAGACTCCTTTGGCGACATAAGAAAATGCTACACAAGTATAGAATCGATTTTCTCTGCTCTGGGAAAAGTTTGTATGATGTTATCTTTTTTTTATTAGATGGAATATGGATATCATTGGTTACTTAGTGGTGGTGTTTTATTCCATCGGGTAGGAATTATTTTCTTGGTCCAAGAAATACTGATTGCCTTTTAACCTTTGTCTTTTTTCTATTTTTGTTTCTGTTTCTTTTTGGCTGGTTGTTGCCTGGTCTTAGTATATATTCTCTAGATTGGTTGGTGTGGTTTTTTATTGATAAAAGAGGGAAATGTTTGTTTCTTTGGTGTTGGTTGTCTCCCTTTGGTTGGGGATTGTGAGGCTGCCTTGCATGTTGCAATTTTGGTATAGAGGGCTCATAATAAAATTTCTAATTGTATATTCATCGAGATTTCTTATGCATATCCTGGGTTTTATTACATGGAGGTTGTGGGTTGTCTATTATTACCTGCTTTCTCTCATGTTGGTTATGCCATGATCTATAAACATATTTTGATGGCTCTGAGTTGTAAGGTGATTTGGTTTCATCTAGTGGATAGCAACTACTTTTTATTTACTGCTTATATCAAGGTTTTGAGCTTTATAATTTTCTTCGAATGGACGGTCCTCTCAGGTTTGTTTTCTCTGACGGGTGTCAATTAAATCTATTGATTTGGATGGTAGTAGCATATGTGTGGTACCCCTGGTAGGATGCATATGTTTGTGGTTGTCCCAAACTAGTGGATTGATTCACGCTTTCTCGCATTATGGTTTTCAAATATAATTATTTCCTCTCTTATGGGTACTTGCTGGCATTCAAGATATTTGCAGGTGTCTTCTTTTATTGCAGGTTCCTGCTAATTTTTGTTGGATCAAAGCTCTTTTACTCCTCTCAAGCGGATGGTAGCGGATATTACTGCGTGCAAAGGTTTGTTTCTTTGTTATTGGGGTTTGTATTTGCTTTTGTTGTGTGAGTTTTGTACTTAGATAGGGTTTTACTCTTTAGATTGATTGTAGCTCTTTGAGCGGTAGTCTCAGAGTTTAACCCCTTTAAGGATCTTGTAACATTTTGTTTGAGCAATAAAATTCCCCTATATGGGGTTCCAAAAAAAAGTATTTATGTAAGAGAGCATCTAGAAATTTGTTTGGTTGCCTGCATTTGGAATGCTAATCCCATTTGCTCCCCTAGCTTTCGTCTCTGTATGTCGGCCCGAGTGCTTTCGTTGGTGTTCTTTATCTCTACGCATTTCGCTCCAAATTCCCTCTATGTACTCGGCTTGGTAGTTTCCACCCTGTCGGTTGAGCCCACGGATTTGACAGACTTGCAAAACCACCCCAGAGCTTTCGAATCATTCGGATAACGCTTGCATCCTCTGTCTTCTGTCACCAAGTTAGCGATCTTATTCCTCACATTTCAAATGCACGCTTTTGAACTTTTCAAGTATTTGGTTGCAAGTAAAGTAAAATTCGATTAATAATATGCATTTTAAATACACCAAACTAGTTTATGTATTTGTAATTCGATTTGGGCTAATTCAAACACACCCAATGTAAAGTGATCTGACAACCGACCGCGCCAGCCCATTCTAGCCTCACCGATGTCAAAACCTTCAGTTTACTTTACATTATTTTGTCAACCAAAAAAAACATAGTCATGAATTTGTAAAGCTCTCAACCAAATAATTATAAAGTAATCATTTTACATTGAATTCATTTTACCTTCTTTAACATTCCAAATCATGACCAAATTAGACTTACTAACAAGCACATCATCTACCAACATGAAGCTTCCTTAGCAAAGCATCCTTAGTATAATAAAATTCAACTCTACTTTAGTATAACTTATAATTCTCTCTCTCTCTCTCTCTCTCTCTCTCTCTCTCTCTCTCTCTTTGGCAATTGATGTAAGAAGAACTCTCTAAGTACATTTTATTTTCTTAAAACATTACATTTAGAAATATTCTTAATTCATTATTGATTAAGTGCATACTAATCTAGATGTTGTCTTCTTTAGATATTGAAAGATTCAACCAGATTATAATTATTATTTATATAATAAAATTGTACTTTATTGACACAAAAAAGTAATTCTATTTTTGTGAAAAATGTTGAAACTTAAAAAAGTTTTTCATATGAAAGAGTGATTATGTATATTTTTATTATTAATTATTATAAAGATTAATTCTAATTCATTTGAAATCAAGATATATACAATAATTGTTAAATGAATCACATCAAAAAAGAAATAAAAGAATATTTAAAAGCTTCATGATCGGGATTTTTGCTACACATAAGTGTAAATGTAGTATCATATATTCTTCCAATAAATACTTTTTTTAATAAAATTTTCACTGAATGAGTAACATTAAAATGCCTTTAAACAAAGTATAAAATAACATTTAAGTGTTTACTTATAGGGGTTTATTGCGACAGATAATGTTGCAACATGGATTATTATTATTATTATTATTATTATTATTATTATTATTATTTTGATGATATGCTTGGCAGTTAAATGATATATATTTAATAGTTGTGGTATCATTTATGTGTCACATTTGATTCTAATCACTTCACTTTAAAATATACTAAATATTTGTTAGGTTGTATTGCAACATTCACCTATGCAATAAAAATATTTATTATCTCAGTAGTTGATGTGTTTTGATAGGTATTTTCTTGAGCACATTTATTGAAGAAAGATTTGTGCATTGTAACACCACCTTCTCTAATTATGGAAATGAAAAGAATTTTGTAAACTTAATTAATGTAGTAAATTATTTTATTTGGGCTAAGCCCTAATTTTTTTTTTTCATTTCTGATTTAATTTTCATATTGTTGGAAATTTTAGATATGAGCTCATATATATATATATATATATATATATATATATATATATATATATATATATATATATATATATTATTATATTATATTTAAACCTATTAATTTAATTTATGATTAATAAAAATATTAATTTTTTTAGGTTTTGACACACTTATTAAATTTGTATGGAATATTTTATTTTTATAATAGACTAAATATTTTATTTTATTTTTATAATAGACTGAAATAAAATGAAATGCAATAAATAGTATCATTATCCTCGATATTTATTTTTAATCAGGCAATTATTTACTCAAAAATGAAGATGATCAATCATTTCATCTAATAAATATTAATCGGTCACATATTCATCCGAAAACAATTGACTTCAGTTAATATTAATTTCAACCTTACATGGTTTGCTTTATATGCAATTAGTTCCAATGGCTTGTTAAAAAAAAATTTATCATATTAAAGCAACGGTAATCATTTAGGAGTGTTTTAATTATTTAATTTAATCCTCCAATACAAGTTAAGTCATGTTTACTATAAATGAATTAAATGATATTCATATAATATTGATTAAATATAATTGATAGGCCTTGTAATTAAAATTTAAGGAAGCCTATTTTCAAGTGATTATAACATTCTATATATGAGAGTATATATGCATATATGATGTGAAATTTGTCTCTAGAGATCTAAGTTTAATTATTTTTCTATTTCTATTGATATTCATTATTCCAAAATAATTGAAATTGAAATAATATGTCACTAAAGTCACCTCTATTATATTAATTTATTTAATTTTAAAATATATGAATATTATCTAAGGAAAAATATTTTTAGTTGGATTCTATGCGTAATAAATATATGATAATTTTATATTAATCATGCATGTAATATGTCGATCCAAATAAATACATATTATTAGCATAATTATTATCAATATCTATTGACTCTAATTTTAAGGGTATCATGTACAAATTATTATTTCTATCGAATGACTAAATTGTAATGTTATATTAGGTATCTTATATGAATCCATCTTATTAAATGTCATTTCAAGCATATATATAATTGATATTTTATTTATATTATATATGCATAAGAAAATGATAATGTTATTAATTGTGAATATTTTTTGTTATTTTAGTTAATGTTTCTTCAATGTGTATCAATTTGAATAACATTTCAATACTTAATGACACAAACTTTAAGAAATAGAAAAAATATATTACCATAATTCTTGGGTATATAGATCATGACTATGTTATCCGAACTAAACATCCATCTGCCATAATTGCAGAAAGTACTATTGAACAAATAGCTAATTTTTAAAAATGAGAGCATTCTAACTGCATGAATTCTATGATCATGAAGGATTATATTTAAGAAATCATAAGAAGTGAAATGTTTGATGATAAATGTGTTAAAAAGTTTCTAAACTAAAAGAGATCATTTAGATTATTTTTTTTTATGGTGGCATTATTCTAAAAGATTTATAAAATGAGTTCTAGATAAAGGGACTTTAAAAGGTACAACATAAATAAGATAACTATCATTTATTTCATTTGCAAGAGATGATCATGTGAAAACGATTATCCCAAATATGCTAATTTACTCAAAATAAAGTAAATTTCTCAACTTCTTATTCTGATGTTAATTTATCCTCAGTGCATCACACTTGGCAAATATATATAGATGTAATCTCATATAAGTGTGACTATGTGTTGTCTAAGAAGGCGATGTTGAAAGATTTATTTATATAAAAAAATGAAAATAATGCTACTCTTAAAGCGATATTCTTATATAGATTATGTTTAGAATTTAAATTTATTTTGGATTTAAATGAGACATTTTATGTATCATTATTTAGACAACATCTAATTTTATTTCTTATTTAAAAAAGATGGTTATTTTAGTTCATTTAAAATAAAAAAATTAATCTTTTTTCAGTATTTAAATATTATTATCTGGTTCCTTAGTTGATAATCTATATAAATTAAATATTTATGCTTCACGATTAATGAAAAATTGCATGCAAGTTATTTTAGTATAAAGCAAAAATTAATGAATAAAAATTCATATATATTATAAGCGTTTAGGATATATTTCTAAACAAAGAATTAAAATATTTATATAGAATTCTTGATTCTCTTGATTTTTTAGATGATAAAGTCTATATTGAACCCATCGAGGGAAAATAAATAAATATTAAAAAAATTGGTGGCAATAGAAGTTTAAGCGTCTTAGAATTAATTCATACTAATATATTTATGGTCCTTCCTTACAACTACTCGGAATGGTCAATAATATTTTATTACTTCCATAGATTATTATTCTCATTTTATGTATTTAAACTTTATATATGAGAAGTAACAATCATTGGATGTATTTAAAGTTTTTAAGGCTACATTTGAAAATCGCTTAGTAGGAAAATAAAACTATCAAATCTTACCGTAGTGAATACTATGGTAGATATAATGAATCAGATGAACAATGTTCAAACCCTTTTGAAAATATTTAGCAGAATGTCTCATCATTCTTTAATATACCAATTTAGGAACTCTAGGTCAAAATGGTATAACTAAGAGGTGAAATCATACCATATTGGATATGGTTAGAAATATGATAAATCATTCTTTTTTATCTGAATCACTTTGAAAAGAAGTCTAAAATATTATAGTTTACATCCTTAATAGAGTTCTAAGTAAAGTAGTAGCTAAAACCTCATATGAATGATAGTTTAGGCTTGGTATTAATCATCTTCACATCTAGGTTTGTCTAGATCAAGCTAAGTCATATAAGCTTAATGAGAGAAAATTAGACTCAAGAAAGTTAGCTATTATTTTGATGGATATTAAAAAAAAAATTCGAATGATTTTAAGTTTTATGATTTTTAAATAAATCCTTTTTAAGATAAACAATGCTAAATTTATTGAGGTTGTTGAATATGATGGGAGCAATAAACTTAAAAATTTTATATTTGAAGAATGATATGTGACTCTAAATACAATTACAATAGGAAATGATTAAATAATTAGAAAATTTTACTTGATATTATTAATGTTGTAAATATAGATAATCAAAATATATTTGAGTTAACTCCCACTCGTATTGAGGAGTCACAACAACCTCAAAAGTGTCATTAAGAAAATCCTATAGAGAGGAGATCAACAATTTTGAGATGATTATGTTATGTATCTCCAAGAACATGAGTTTAACATTAGATTGGTAAATGATATAATCTCTTTAGTCAAGTCCAACAAAGTTCAACTCCTATAAAGGATAGAAGCTATAGAGAATGAGATGAAATCAATGAAAGATAATGATGTTTAGGACCTTATCAAATTATCTAAATCAACAAAATTGATGGGTTGTAAATGGGTTTTTAAAATTAAACAATATTCAAAAGACAAAGTTAAAAGATATAAATCACGTCTAGTCATCAAAAGTTTCACTCAAAAAAATGGCATTGATTATAAAAACATTTTTTCTTCAATTTTTTTAAAAGATTCTTTTAGAATTATTTTGTCACTATTAGCTTATTATGATTTAGAATTACATTAAATGAATGTAAAAACTGCATTTTTCAATGATGTCATTTTAAAAATTATATATATGGTGTAACTAGAAAATTTTTAATCTTCTAATTTAAAATATCTCGTATGCAAATTAAAAAAAAAATCCATCTACGATTTAAAGAAAGCATCCTGTCAATGGTATAAGAAATTTAATCAAATGATTACATCTTTTGATTTTAAAAAAATACTATGTTGGCCTCACTTTTGGAGTGAGCTTTCAACTTCTTCATCTTAGACATAGGACTCATCTAGACATTAAGAGTTCCTTAGTCTTAAGATACTTCTAGTGATTAGGTGAACACTTAACCTAATCCTAGAGATTTAGAAGAGTTAGACATAGGAATATGTTATGCCTTAAGGGTATTATTAAAAATATTCTACCTCAAGAACCAAATACTCAATTCCTTCTTTAAATCAACTTCAAATTCAAATCAACTTCAAATTCAAATCAACTTCAAATTCAAACCAACTTCAAATTCAAATCAACTTCAAACTCAAATTAATTCCAACTCGGTTGATTTTTTTTCAAATTGAAATCAAATTCAAAATCCAAATCATGAATCAATTCCAAATGATTGAAATCCATGATCAATTTTAAATCCAAAATCTTTCCTAAGCCTTTGATTTCATCTTGGGACTTAGCTCAAATCAAATCCAAATCACTCCAAACTCAAAAGATATTTTCATAACCCATTTATATTCTCATTTATATTCTTAAATATAAATGAAATATAAATTCAAATAACCAAAACTAAATTCAAAACTCAAATCCAAATCTAACCAAAATCTAACTTATGCTCTTTCAAGTCAAATTCTTGAACTTAACAAAATCAATCCAAACCTTTGGATTCCCTCTTCAAACAATCATTCCTTCAATCACAAACTAAATATAAACATAAACTTCAATCATCAAATCAAAATCAAACTAACCCTTAAAACCCTTCACCATTTTAACTTGAAATTGTCAAATGAATCAAAACCCATTTGACTCCAAATCACTTCCAAATGGATTTATATTTCAATCATAAGTCCATATGTGAGTTCAACCAAACTTGAATCAAGCCTTGATCAAGCCAATTGACCCACTTAGGCTCACTTGACCCAAAGTGACCTAAAGCACCTTCAACCCAAATTGGATTTCTAAGCCCATCTAAGCCTCACATTATAAGCAAAATCATCCTAGGATGATCAATCACTCAAATTAGGTCAAACCAAGTCAAACTTAGCCTTGACCAAGTCAACACTTAGCTAAATGAAACCTCAACTAGTCAAATCCACCACAAACTAAATTGATTGAAACCAGTCTAAACCAATTCATAATCAATGATTGAACATGACCATGCCATAAATTGAGCTAAACCTAGCCTAATTGGCCACTTGACCTAAGTTGACCCAAGTTGACCTAAAAGTCAAAATTGATCAAATCTTGATCTAAGCCAAATTTATTGCAACCAATGGGTCAAATTCATTCTAAATCACTTGTTGAACTTGGCAAATCAATATTATTAATCATCAGAATAAAATCTTAGTAAAAAACATAATTTTTTATATTAATTATTTAATTTTAATCATAGTTTATGAGGTATTTGAGAGGATAGCATCGAAATATCATCAAATCTGGTAATATATCTGACCAACGAGCTTCATCAAAATACCACTTCCAATAATGTGACCAATTGGGTCGAGGCTATTTTGACCCCAATTCTCAATCGTATATTGCTTATGCTTTTTGGGTGGTCGACTTTCATGATTGCCTCCATTATCTATTTCTTGGTGATTATCCTTTAAACTTTTATTTAATGCTCGATATTTCATCATTTTTTAATTGAAAAAAAATTAAATTGGTTATTTTAGTATATTTTTATCAAAATTAGTTTAAATTTATTTTAAAAACTAAAGATAACTCGTATATGGGCTTCTCTTTAATTCATTTTTTGAACCATTAGATCATATGTTCAATTTAAATGTGGGTAAGATTTGTTAAATGTAATATATTTATAGTTTAATGTCATTATTCTAATTTTGATCATTAAGAATATTGTAGACATTAATTTTATTTTAGGATAATTATAATATTAAAATTTGATTTATTACATGATGTAGCTTGGTGTATGCTTTATATTGATGACATTCTTCTTGTTGATAAGACTAGAGAGGGAGTCCAAGAGAAACTTGAATTATGGAGGTCAACTTTAGAGTCTAAAGGTCTTGCTTCAAGTAGATCTAAAGGTGAATAAATGTAGTGTAATTTTAGTTGTAGAAGTTCTAGTAGAAGTGTTTTAATATTGAGTGAACAAGTCATTAAAAAGAGTGAGCAATTGAGATATCTAGGCTCTATTGTTCAAAATGATGGTGAAATAGATGGAGATGTTATTAGTAGAATTCAAGTTGAATGGTTGAAGTGGAAGAATGCATCTGGCCTATTGTGTGATAGAAATGTACCGCTTAAACTTAAGGAAAAATTTTATAAGATAATTAAGACTTGTTAATAAAAGAAGCATAAGACTAAGGGTGTGTTTGGGATGGCTTTCTAGCTACTTTGTTTTTTTAAAATAGCGGAAAATATAGCTCATTTGGCAACCAAATTATTGTCACTTTTAGAAAATTTTGTGATGAAAAAGCTTATTTGAGAACCAGAGCTGTTAAAGTGTAGTGGGTATCAGAAAGCTGTTTTTTGAATTTTTCAAAAAGAAAAAAATTTATAATACACACAACAGTTTTTTCAAAAAATTGCTTTATCCACAGTAGCTTCACAACTAGCTTTTTAAAAAGCTACAACTGCATCAAACAAACCCTATTGCGAGATAAGGATGCTCGTGGATGAGTGGCTTTACTCTTAGAGATAAAATGCAAAATGAGTATGTTGGGAAAAGTTGGAGTAGCTCCAATGGCAAATAAGATTAGAGAGTCGCTTTAGATGGTTTGGGCACATAAAGCGGTCGTCCATGACTGATTAGAGTAGATGCATTAGATTTGCCTTATGTTAAGAACGTAGGTAGACCTAAAAAAAGGTTAAGATGTACAAAAAATGACCTTATTATACTTGAATTAAATGAAAATTTGACACATAATAGGACACAATGGAGAAGAAAGATTCATAGAGCCCACATAGTGAGATAAAGGCTTGTTGTTATATCTGTGCACACATCTATTTTAAAAAAATTTATTCTCTAATTTTGAGCATCTATTTTTACAATGTTATCAAAAAATTGAACAATAATCCACAAATTGTCAAAATATGGATAGAAAATACTTGAGTCAAACTCTAAAAAACTTTAATTAAATTTTATTTGTTATTTATATTTTTATGTTATAATCACAATTTTTAAAAAAAGAGTGAATATTGGTTGTGACTAAATGTTATAATTATATCTTTGTAAAGAATGATTAAATGAGTCATATCTTTAAAATATTTTTAAATCACATCATTAATAATTATTTTAATAAGAATATTATTAAATTTAATAAAATATGAAAAAGAATTTGTCAAGAAATTTTGATATTATATTTTTCTCAAAACATGCCATATGATTATAAAATAAAATATATATGAAGAAAGTCGAGGAATTGGCTAAAATTAAAAATAATAATAACAACAAATATCAATTGCTTGGTTGTAGTGGCTTATTGCATTAGAAAGGAAGCCAACAACTAAAAGTGAACTCTCAAATAAGGTCAATTTATCCTTTAAATTTTTGTATCAAAATATAATGTTAAAATTGAAAAATAAAATTCTAAATGTAAAAGACATTTGGGCGAGTTTTGGGAGAGTGATGCAATGCAAAACATCTGATTGTGACTTTTTTTTGGCGTATTTTGAAAAATTTATGATGAGATAATTATATTTTTAAACTTAATCGACTATCTGTGATGACTGGAATCTTCAATTTGATTTTGTAAAAAAAATGTATATCTACTACAACTTCTTTATTCAATAGATTCTTCTACTTTGCCATTAATTTTGCATTCACTTGCAACTATCTCAAGCATACTCTTATTCAAAAAAAATTACAAAATTTAATTCATGCTTACTATTTTATTTTTTTTCTTTTAAATATTCTACATTTTCAGCCTTTTATTTCTTTTAATTTGTTATTATAATTTTTTCTTTTAAGATATTTTTTTCTAAAAAATGAAATATACTCATGAAGGAATTCAAATTAAAAAATAGTTTTATAAATAAATAGAGTGGCTGGCAGTAGACGACATGTTGGATTTGTAGGCATATGTAGGGCTCTAAGCTAGAGCTATGATACACACACTCTTAAAATTAGAGCGGTGACACAAAAAAATATCCGATTAAAATAATATTAAAAATTAAAGGGACAAACGCAAGCGACCCACATGATGCCTTGGGTGGGCAAATGCCCAATGCCCACCTTGAAAATATTAATTTTATTTAATGGAATGAAGAATTTTGCAATTTGCATATTTGGCCAGTCAAAAATTATTAATTTTATTCAATTAGATGGAGAAGTTTATAATTTTGCCCCTCCTCAAAATAATTCCCACCTTAAGAATAATTTTGAGATGAATATTAGAAAATAGTATTATATACACATCTTAAAATGAATTTAATTTTAACTTATTTTAATCTCATGTAATCTAGTTATAAACTTGATATGACACTTAAAATACTACTAGTCGAAGCACGAATCTTGATGCTAAAAGCAAGCTAATCCGAAGATGAAATTGATCGAGATCAAGCACTTAAAATATCCTTGGAAACTTTGGGATATCAGTTAAATCCCTAAATAGCCCTCAAACATGGAGTGTTTATAGTTAAATCGAGTGTCTCGACGAGCCGGATCTATAAGCCCAAGATCTCACAATTCCGACTTCATTTGAGCATTCAAATACTTAAAATACATCAAATGATCAAAGGAATCATTTTGAGCCGTCTGATGAAGTGGAGTGGTTCAGATTTTGCATGTATTTACAGAGCCGTCACTCCTCCAATCTATAAATAGCCCCTCATTTCTCATATGAGGGAACCCGAGGCAAGAGAGAGGAGAGTGCTCTAAAACTTGAAGATCCTCAAAGCACAATCGTGCCACCGGCGGTCATCAACCGCCGCCACCGCCGTCATGCTAATCCTCGCCCGTCAATCTCTTCGGTCTTCATGGCGACTTTTATCATGATCGATGTCCTCATTTGTTCACCATCATCACTACCATTAGCAATTGTTACCACTGACGTGACTACTAGTTGTTGTTCCCTTCTCATATATAATTCTAATCGTTATCGAAAAATTTTGTACTCTGAAACAGATACATAGTGGAAGCTTTTTACTGGGCTAGGCCCCATAATTTTTTCCCTCTTTTCGAGGTTTTCCACATAAAATTTCTGGAGTTTTCTTGTTCACTCTTTAAATATCTGTGTGTGTCTTTGGATTTTATAATAAGGTAAATCTTTCACTCTATCACGGTGGTTTTCTAAACAAATATATTTTATAATTTTATAATAATTTTAAATCATAAAATTTTTAAATTTTTTTTATATTGTTAGTTATATTCCTCTTATAAATTATATTTATATTTATATATTAATATTACAATTTTTTTTAAAACATTTAATATGCAGATATTAATTAATATAAATGTTAATTAAATTCATAAATTACTTAAATTGATCTACTTCATATAATTTTTTTAAAAAAATTATTTTGTGCTTAGTATTTCAAAAATGGATAAAAAGGATTTTAATATTTTATTAACTTTTGTAGTAATCAAATAATTTAATCTATAAATCTTGAGCAAAACTAATTTATATATTTAATCTTAAGAAGGTGAGTAAACTATAAATTATAGGTTATAATTTTCATATTTTTATCTATTTATAATTTTCTCTTATAAATTTGATGATTTTATCTTACTAATTATTTGTATTTTTCTAAAAAATAATATGATATAATTTTATTTATTTAATTATGCATATTATGATTATTATTTAATTATTATATTATTTAAAATATTTCCCAAAAAAATAAGTTGATTCTCTTGACATATATGTCCTAAATAATTGAATTAAAATTATATAAAAAATATTTTAAATATTGTTTGTTATACTTTAAATTATTATAGAGAGTTTTAAAATTTTAGAGAATGATAATTGAGCTAAAAAGAGAAAATAATAAGATATATTTAATACAAATAATTAAAATTATTAAAATTATAATTAATTTTATAAATTTAGAATTGATAATAAATTTTATTCATTAAAATTATTAATGTATAATAAAATAAATTACTTAAGTAATATATATATATATATATATATATATATATATATATATATATATATATATATATATATATATATATATATATATATATATATATATATATATATATAATTAATTAATTTATTTTTTATTAAATGACTTATTTTAATATTTAAATATTTTATCTATTTAATTTATACACATTATTCATAATTATTATTATAATGTCATATCCAACGCGTATTGTGTATTTTTAAAAATAGAAATGTCCGTGTCAGGTATATATGTCTCATATCCCGTATCTATTGTATCATGCATCATAGGGCAAGAGAGATGATAGAGGTGTAAATGTGAGGAGGAAAAATCAGAAAATTGGTAAAGAGAAAAATAAAAAATATAGGTAATTATCAAATTTAATCAATTACAACCAAAATGAAGTTTTAAAATTACATTTTTAATCCTTTAATCATTTTAATAATAATTATTATTATTGTTTTTGTGTTAAACAACGGCACATTTAACTTTTTGTGATGCATCTAATAATTTAATTTTAAATTTGCGGCTAAAATCAAAGAGTAATGAAAGTGTAATTTTGAACGTAAATTTTAGAAAAAATATCTAATAATTATTATTTTCATTTCAAAATATCTATGTGACTTAAAATTTCATTGTTTAATTAGATGATTATTCTACAATTACCGCAATAAAATACATCCCCTTTAATTCAACTCTCAAATTAATTGGAATATGTCTACTAAGTCTCTCTCCCGTCTCTTAAACCTCCCTCTTGTGAGAGCGGCATTGCTAGTCATAATTGCATCAACAAAGCATCGAGTTTGTAACTTGGCATCTTTTTTACGGGCCTCTATATTATCGCTTGGCACCGGTGGCACGAAGCCAAATATCTCAACCATCGGTGCATACCAATTTGATGATTTTTATCCTAAGGAACGTGCACATAAGCTTTCCTTCTTCAATTGGTGGATGTTCAGCATCTTCTTTGGCACTCTATTTGCCAACTCAATTTTAGTCTATATTCAAGGTAATATTGGATGGACTCCTGGCTATGTTCTGCCTACACTTGGGCTCCTCATCTCAGTAATAATATTTATTATTGACACACCAATCAATCATCATAAATTACCGGCCCGAAGTTCTTTCAAGAAAATGGCACAAGTGATTGTAGCAACACTAAAAAATTAGAAGGTGATATTAAGACATGATAGAGCTTCAAGAATTGAGCTTGAACAATCTGAAGGAAATGAAAATTTTACAATAGATTATACTCCCTCTTTAAAATAAGCATTAATTACTTAAAGTTTGAATTTAAACTTTATAACATACTATTCATATCAATTTTAATTAGGCATTTTTCTTCAAGCTATAGTTTCATCAAGTAAAATGGTTTTGAAAGTTTTAATCTATAATTTTATATATGATTTTAGTAATCAATATATATATATATATATATATATATATATATATATATATATATATATATATATATATATATATATATATATATATATATATATATATATTGTGTGATCACTTAAAATATTACTTTATTATTTATGCTTTGATAATTCCAATCATATCTTTTTTTAAACGATACATATATGTTTTACCACCCTTTCCCGTTGGCCTAGCCCTCGGTGATTTCTCCCTATTTTTGGCGATCGGTCGGTTATATTTCCCCCGAGCCAGAGGATTCTTCCCTTCTCCTTTCTCTCTTGCTTTTAGACTCTACCTACTTTGCCGACCCTTAACGGATTTTGGCTTCTCTCTATTTTTTGGCTTTGATTTGGTTTAGTGTGCTTGTGCTTGTGGGATGCCATACTTTTAAATATTGATTCATCGGTTGCTCCCTGTGGGGTAATCCCATGCATCTCGTCCGATTCTGAAAAATTTGGATTCAGCAACGAAAAATGGTACTATTCCTAACCGATCTTCAAAATCATTTAGGGATGTGCTTGCTGGTAAAGTAAATAATGGTGGTGAGTCTTTTGATTTTGTTTCTACTATTTTTCGAGGTGTACCTGCTCTTATGTGCTCTGATGTTGTGGTGGAAAAATTGGCTAAGCCTTATGAGTTTGCTTTAGTGGGTAAATTTGCTCTTCGATGCTCGTCCATGGAAAATATTCGAAGTTTTTTTCATTCACTAAAATTAACAGGTGTTTTTTCGGTGGGTTTAATAGATTCTCGACATATTTTGATTCAATTGGCTAACGATTTGGATTCTATGTTTTGCAAGGCGTTCTTATTATGTGTTCAAGCCAAATCGTTTATTAAAATGGACCCCTTTTTTTTGACATTAAAGAGGAATCTCCTATTGTTCCAGGTTTGGTTGTCTATCCCAATCTTCATGTGCATTTCTTTAATCCTGAATTCCTTTATGTGGTGGTCGGCCTATTCGGTCGTCCTCTCCAATTGGATCAAGCTACTGCATCTAGCTCTAGACCTTATGTTGTTTGTGTTCTTGTGGAAGTGGATATTACTAAAAAATATCCTAAGTAAATTTGGATAGGATCAAAAAAATATGGATATTTGCAAAAAATAGAATTTGAAAATTTTCCTATATTTTGTTCACAATGCAAAATTCATGGTCATGGCTTTGCTGACTATTTTATAGCTCACCCACATTTAGAAAAGAATTCTTTGGTCTCCAAATCTACCCTTGGTACTAAGGACAATATGCAAGAAACATCAAAGGAGAGAGCCGCCCCATTAACTGATAAAAATAAGCCCCAAACTCTTTGGCATAAAATTGATCCAAAGTTGAATATGGCAGATCAATCCCTCATAGGCACAAACCTAATGAAGGATCATTTCCCTCATGGTGGAGCCAAGTCCCAAATACAAAATAGCGATAATAATGTTCCTAATTCGATTAAGGATCTCCTCTTGTTTCTGATTCTCTAAATAATGCTAATTGTATTGCAATGTCATCTCCAGCTAAAGATCAATTAAATGAGAAGGTTAGTTTGGAGGAGTATTTAGAGATAACTTTTCGGATCTAGGGGTTTGTGTTCTTCCCCTAACCCATCCACCAACTCTTACGCTAACGTGGACCAAAATTCTAAAACTAAGATGCATCAGAGAGGAATGAGTTGGAAGAGGGAGAATTGATAGGTAACCTTGAGAATCTGTAAACAATTAATTGGAATCTCCGGTGAGGCTCTTGGTTTGGAAAATGATTTTCATATTATCTCAAAAGGAAAAACAAATCACATAAATCTAAATCCCTATCTTTGCCATAATTACTAGATGGCTCTTCTCATCCTAAGTAATGATCTCTCACGATTTGGAATGCGAGAGGGATAGACTCCTCTTCTTGATAGACTTAGCAACTTAGTTCATAACCATAACATTTCTTTGCTGGCAAATTTGGAACCCTTTATTCTTCCTTCTAACATCCAAACTATGGCTAGAATGATTGGCTTTAGTAGTTCTTTTGCTAATTCAAGTAATAAAATTTGGATCTTTTGAAAAATCCTTTTGATTTACATATTATTAGGACCTTCACAAGGTTGTGAATACTCAAATCACATTTGGCAATTGGTCTGCTTTGGATCCTTTGTCTATGCTTCTGCCTAAGTATGGTAGAAGGAACCTATGGAACGATCGATTAATTTCTCGACATCGATTAATGCTCCCGATTTGTAAGTGGAGATTTTAATATTATTACTTCCTCGATGGAGCGAAGGGGTGGAAACCCTCCTAACCCTTTATCTATGGAAGAATTTAATAATATGGCTCTTGATTGTCATTTTGACATCTGGTTAGTGCCCAATTCACATGGAATAATCACAGAATGTGGAAAAGACTTGATAGGATCCTGTTTAATGATTTATGGATAAACTCTTTTCTAAATACATTGGTTGAACATCTTAGTAGAACCTATCCATCACTCTCCTTTGCTTATTTCCATTAAGGCTAATACGTCCTCCTCTCTGCTCCTTTTCATTTTCAAAATATGTGGTTGTTGGATACTAGATTTAAGGAGGTGGTGGCTATTTGGGAGATCCTTTTTATCACGGCGACTGTTTGGGGATGAAGAGACTTTGGCTTGAAAAAAAGGCATAAACAATTGCTCAAATGGTGGAATAAAAATTGTTTCAAAATTTTCACCTAAAGAATTAGAACAAGAGGTCATATCATTAGAGGAAGTGGTTATTCGGATCCTTCTAAGACTCTTTTATTAAACCAAGCCAAAGATAAATTATCCAAATATCAAGATATGGAGAAAACTTAGGGGAGACAAAAGGCTTCTGCTAAGAAACTATCAGAAGGCGATAGGAATACCAAGTATTTTCATACATTATTCAATAAGAAAAAGCCTTAAATTGCATTAAGAAAATTAAAATTGATAATAGTTGGATTTCATGAAAATGAACTTGTGGTGTTTCTTATTTCAATAACATGCTTAATAATCATGTGAGTGAGGAGGATTTGGCTAGTCCAGGTTATCCCAAAATCATAACTGAAAATGACAACATAATGCTTACATCCTTACCTTAGAAGATGAAATTACATCGACCATTGAGTGTGAATATAGATTCGTGGTTGTACGATGGATTCACTCCTCTCTTTTTCAAAAATGTTGGAATGTTATCAAAGATGATGTGGTTAGCGGTTCTTGATTTTTTTAGAGGACCACCCTCCCAAATTCTTCTCTAGTACTTCCATTGTACTAATTTCTAAAATCAAAACCTTGAACATTGGAATCAATTTAGGCCCATAAGTCTTTGCACATTCTTCAATAAGCTCATATCCAAGATCCTTGCTAAAAGATTGGGTATGCTACTTCCCAAAATCATTTCTCCTAATCAAACTAGCTTTGTTAAAGGTCGTTCTATTTCTGATAATGTATTATTGGCTCAAGAAATTGTCCATGATTTAAACACTAAAGTTTGATGTGGGAATCTAGTCCTTAAATTAGACATATCAAAAGCATATGATAACATTAGTTGGTCATTTATCTACCAAATTTTATCTTTATTTGGCTTCTTCGACTCCTTCATTAATTTAATTAAGAATGATATTGAAAATTCTAGTTTTCCTTACTTATTAATGGTAAGATCTATGGCTTCTTTGGATCATCGCATGGTATCAGGATCACCTTTCCCTGGCCCTTTTCATTATTGTTGTGAAATATCTTTCTCGTAACCTTAAACTTATGTTTCTCAGAATGCCCAACATGTGCTACGAGACTAAGGGTGGTTTTCCTATTTCTCACCTTTGCTTTACGGTTGATTTCATTATCTTCTGCATTGGGTCTACTAGTACATTAAGAAATTGTATAAATTTCTTATTCATTTTAGGAGAGTGGCCTTAAAATTAATCCTGATAAAAGTGGCTTCATTATTAATAACTCGATCCCTATTCCCAGGATTAACATTATCAAGAATATCACGGGTTTTGAACAATATACTCTTAAATATCTGGTACCCCTTTATATCGTGGTGCTAAAATATATTTCCTTTTGATGAAGTAATTCAAAAATCTATAAGAAAATCTCCTCATGGGAATTCCACCTTCTTTCTTTTTGCAGATTAGTCCTCATCAAAAGTATTCTCCTCCATACCCTTCTATCTTTCCACTATTGTCCCTACCACTATTATTAATAAGATAAACTAGATTTTTAATAAATTCTTCTGGGGATCAAACTCATCATCTAAGAAAACACACTGGGCTAGCTGGGACAAGTGTTGTGGCCCTTTGAATGAAGGTGGCCTGGGTTGTAAAACTTTACAAGAGTTCATCAAATGTTTTTCACATAAAATGTGGTGGAACCTTAAAATTAAACATGGTCAAATTTTATGCTTTTAAATCTGTAAGGGTAAACATCCATTAATTTCTTCAAAATGGGAGACTCACGGGTGGAAAAGGACTTTGTAACATTAAGTGGGAGGGCTGAAGAGCTTATATCATGGGGTGTTAATTCTGGTTCATCCTTTTTTTGGCAAGATAATTTCTTTGGGTGAGGGTTCTATAGATGCACTACTTAACACCCATTGATGGAAAGGATTAAAGTAAGTTATTTCATTACTCAAAACTCTTTGAATATTGCTCAACTAGACTATGTCCCTAATACTATCATCAAAAAGTTGAATCATCCCTACAACTAATAAAATGGATCAAATTCTATTCAACAAAATTTGACTTTGTTTTAAGGATGTATGGCAACTATTAGATCTAACAATCAAGACTCTCCAATATTTTCCAAAATCTGGTAACGTTATTCCAACCTCCTTTTGGTTCTCACTTGGTATTCTTAAACAATATATTCCTATGGATGCCATTCTACAGAAAAAAGGATTCCATCTCCCTTCTAAGTGTCAATGTTGTTTCCACATAGAAACTTTCATTTTAAGTATAATTGGTATGATAGTTTGTTGAACACTTTACTATTTGATGGATCCCTTTCTATCATAAATCTATTTAATAACTTCTATCCTATGCCTAAAGGTCATGTCAAATGTGTGCTTGCTATTACTCTGTGGTATATCTGGATGGAAAGAAATGAAGCTAAACATAATGACATTCCCATGAATTTTCAATGCATCATTGCTAAAGCTAAAGATAAAATTTCCTCCCTTTACAAAGCTAAACTTCTCCTAGTATGAAAGATGTTAAAGGATTGTCTCATTATCTTGGGATTTCTCTGTCGAATTTTTTATTATATTTGTAAGACTATTTATTGGACTAAACTCAAAACCATACTATTAAGGTGAACACGGATGGTTAGGTTGCTAATGGTTTCTATGGATGTGGGGTATCTTAAGAAATTTTAAAGGAATGATGATTTCGCTTTTGCAATTCCTTTAAGACCTTGTTACTTCTTTTTTTCTTGAACTCTATGGCTTCACTAAGGGATATTATTATGCATTGAAGGTTTTAAAAAATATGGCTTGAACGATGCTTTTGCTCTTGAATTTACTAAAATCTGGAGCTCATGGTAATGCTGAAGTATATTATAGTCTCAATCATACAAGAAGGCTTCTTACTTCCCTTGATTATCACATCTCTCATATTCATTGAGAAGGGAATTCTTGTGCGGATTTTCTGGCTAATCTGGGTGCAAAGTCCTCTATGGTTAAATTATTTTTCAATGATAATATTCCCCCCTTATTAAGAGGGTTTTGTGAATTTAGATAGATATGGTCTCCCCTATGTTAGGAAAATGTAAGCTTCTATGTTTGGAACTTGGATATTGTGCTGATTGGTGGAGATTTCCATCTTTTTTCCATCTCTTTTTGCAATTTTATAATACTAGATTCACTCTATATTTTTTTACTTGATTTTTGGTGGAACTTGTCCCTTGATGTTTAATAAGATGGTTTTGATGGTTGAGAGGAAATTTCCTCCATCTTTGGGTGGTGGTGGGTTGTTTATCATCCATTTCTTTTGGAATGCTACCTAAGACTCCTTTGCGACAAGAAAATGCTACTGACCCAAGTATAGAATCGATTTTCTCTCTGGGGAAAAAGTTTGTATGATGTTATCTTTTCTTTATTAGATGGAATATGGATATCATTGGTTACTTGGTGATGAGGTGGTGTTTTATTCCATCGGGTAGGAATTATTTTCTTGGTCCAAGAATCTGATTGCCTTTTAACCTTTGTCTCTGTTTTTCTATTTTTGTTTTGTTTCTTTTTTTGGTTGTTGCTGTCTATATATTCTGGATTGGTTGGTGCGGTTTTTTGATAAAGAGGGAAATGTTTGTTTCTTTGGTGTTGGTTGTCTCCCTTTGGTTGGGGATTGTGAGGCTGCCATGCATGTTGCAATTTTGGTATAGAGGGCTCATAATAAAATTTCTAATTGTATATTCATCGGAGATTTCTTATGCATATCCTGGGTTTTATTACATGGAGGTTGTCGGTTGTCTATTATTACCTCATCTTGCTTTCTCTCATGTTGGTTATGCCATGATCTATAAACATATTTTGATGGCTCTGAGTTGTAAGGTGATTTGGTTTCATCTAGTGGATAGCAACTACTTATTTTATTTGCTTATGTCAAGGTTTTGAGCTTTATAATTTTTTCTTGAATGACGGTCCTCTCGGGTTTGTTTTTTCTCGGCGGGTGTCAATTAAATCTATTGATTTGGATGGTAGTAGCATATGTGTGGTACCCCTGGTAGGATGCATATGTTTGTGGTTTTCCCAAACTAGTGGATTGATTCCCCGCTTTCTCCGCATTATGGTTTTCAAATATATTTCCTCTCTTATGGGTACTTGCTGGCATTCAAGATATTTGCAGGTGTCTTCTTTTATTGCAGGTTCCTGCTAATTTTTGTTGGATCAAAGCTCTTTTACTCCTCTCAAGCGGATGGTAGCGGATATTGCTGCGTGCAAAGGTTTGTTTCTTTGTTATTGGGGTTTCTATTTGCTTTTGTTGTGTGAGTTTTGTACTTAGATAGGGGTTTTACTCTTTAGGTTGATTGTAGCTCTTTGAGTGGCAGTCTCAGAGTTTAACCCCTTTAAGGATCTTGTAACATTTTTGTTTGAGCAATAAAATTCCCTATATGGGGTTCCAAAAAAAAAATTTATGTAAGAGAAATAAAATTTGGTTACATTTGGAATGCTAATCCCATTTGCTCCGCATCTCATATTAGTGAGTGCTTTCGCCGTTGGTGTTCTTTCCATTCGCATTTCAGCTCCACGGAAATTCCCTCTCGCTGAGTAGTTTCCACCTGTCGTTGAGCCCCATTTGGCCAGACTTGCAAACCTTTAGCTTTTTCATTGATCGCTTGCATCCATCTTTAGTTAATGCTTATTCCTCCATTTCAAATGCAGCTTTTGAACTTTTCAAGTATTTGGTTGCAAGTAAAATTCTGTAATATAATGCATTTTAAATACACCAAAAAAAACTAGTTTTCTGTATTTGTAATTCAGATTGGGCTAATTACCAATGTATTAAAGTGATGTGGCGACTTTTGCGCATAGCGCCAGCGCATACCATATGTCAAAACCTTCAATTTACTTTACATTATATTTTGTCAAAACCAAAAAAACATAGTCATGAATTTGTAAAGCTCTCAACCAAATAATTATAAAGTAATCATTTTACAATTCATTTTACGCATTCCTTTAACCGCATTCCAAATCCAACCAAAGACTTACTAACAAACGCACATCATCTACCAACATGAAGCTTCCTTAGCAAAGCATCCTTAGTATAAGCTAAAATTCAACTCTACTTTCTTGTAACTTATAATTCTCTCTCTTTCTCTCTCTCTCTCTCTCTCTCTCTCTCTCTCTCTCTCTCTTTGGCAATTGATGTAAGCGAGTCTCTAAGTACATTTTATTTTCTTAAAACATTACATTTAGAAATATTCTTAATTCATTATTGATTAAGTGCATACTAATCTAGATGTAGTCTTCTTTAGATATTGAAAGATTCAACCAGATTATAATTATTATTTATATAATAAAAATTGTACTTTATTGACACAAAAAAGTAATTCTATTTGTGAAAAATGTTGAAACTTAAAAAGTTTTTCATATGAAAGAGTGATTATGTATATTTTTATTATTAATTATTATAAAGATTAATTCTAATTCATTTGAAATCAAGATATATACAATAATTGTTAAATGAATCACATCAAAAAAGAAATAAAAGAATATTTAAAAGCTTCATGATCGGATTTTGCTACACATAAGTGTAAATGTAGTATCATATATTCTTCCAATAAATACTTTTTTTAATAAAATTTTCACTGAATGAGTAACATTAAAATGCCTTTAAACAAAGTATAAAATAACATTTAAGTGTTTACTTATAGGGGTTTATTAACAGATAATGTTGCAACATGGATGCACTTATTATTATTATTATTATTATTATTTTGATGATATGCTTATTAGATATATATTTAATAGTTGTGGTATCATTTATGTGTCACATTTGATTCTAATCACTTCACTTTAAAATATACACTAAATATTTGTTAGGTTGTATTGCAACATTCACCTATGCAATAAAATATTTATTATCTCAGTAGTTGATGTGTTTTGATAGGTATTTTCTTGAGCACATTTATTGAAGAAAGATTTGTGCATTGTAACACCACCTTCTCTAATTATGGAAATGAAAAGAATTTTGTAAACTTAATTAATGTAGTAAATTATTTTATTTGGGCTAAGCCCTAATTTTTTTTTTTTCATTTCTGATTTAATTTTCATATTGTTGGAAATTTTAGATATGAGCTCATATATATATATATATATATATATATATATATATATATATATATTAAATATTATCTTATTCTTAAACCTATTAATTTATGATTAATAAAAATATTAATTTTTTTAGGTTTTTTTAACACTTATTAAATTTGTATGGAATATTTTATTTTTATAATAGACTAAATATTTTATTTTATTTTTATAATAGAAATGAAATAAAATGAAATGCAATAAATAGTATCATTATCCTCGTCTAATATTTATTTTTAATCAGCAATTATTTACTCAAAATGAAGATGATCAATCATTTCATCTAATAAATATTAATGTCGGTCACATATTCATCCGAAAACAATTGACTTGATTAATATTAATTTCAACCTTACATGGTTTGCTTTATATGCAATTAGTTCCAATGGCTTGTTAAAAAAAAATTTATCATATTAAAACAGCGGTAATCATTTAGGAGTGTTTTAATTATTCAATTTAATCCTCCAATACAAGTTAAGTCATGTTTACTATAAATGAATTAAATGATATTCATATAATATTGATTAAATATAATTGATAGGCCTTGTAATTTAAAATTTAAAAGCCTATTTTCAAGTGATTATAACATTCTATATATGACAATATATATGCATATATGATGTGAAATTTGTCTCTAGAGATCTAAGTTTAATTATTTTTCTATTTCTATTGATATTCATTATTCCAAAATAATTGAAATTGAAATAATATGTCACTAAAGTCACCTCTATTATATTAATTTATTTAATTTTAAAATATATGAATATTATCTAAGGAAAAATATTTTTAGTTGGATTCTATGCATTAATAAATAAATGATAATTTTATATTAATCATGCATGTAATATCGATCCAAATAAATACATATTATTAGCATATTATATTCTATTGACTCTAATTTTAAGGGTATCATGTACAAAATTATTTCTATCGAATGACTAAATTGTAATGTTATATTAGGTATCTTATATGAATCCATCTTATTAAATGTCATTTCAAGCATATATATAATTGATATTTTATTTATATTATATATGCATAAGAAAATGATAATGTTATTAATTGTGAATATTTTTTTGTTATTTTAGTTAATGTTTCTTCAATGTGTATCAATTTGAATAACATTTCAATACTTAATGACACAAACTTTAAGAAATAGAAAAATATATTACCATAATTCTTGGGTATATAGATCATGACTATGTTATCCGACTAAACATCCATCCGCCATAATTGCAGAAAGTACTATTGAACAAATAGCTAATTTTTAAAAATGAGAACTCTTGCATGAATTCTATGATCATGAAGGATTATATTTAAGAAATCATAAGAAGTGAAATGTTTGATGATAAATGTGTTAAAAGTTTCTAAACTAAATAAGAGATCATTTGTTAGTTCTAAAAGGTGAGTGATCTTGTTCTTAATAAGCATATTTCAATGCATTATAAAGGCAATGAAAATGCAATGAAGTATATTATAGAGATGTCTAATTTTGTTATTAAATTGAGAGCACTAAAATTAGAGATGTTTGATGGCGTTCTTATGCACTTAATTTTAATCTCTACGTACAATTTAATCTTTTATAATACTCGAAAGAAAAATAGACTCTCAATGAGTTTATTGTTGTGTGTGTTCAAGAGAAAAAAGATTGAAACAATATAAGATAGAAAGTGCTCATTTAGTTATTTTTTATCGTGGCATTATTGCTAAAAGAAAAGAATTTATAAAAGTAAAGGAGTTACAGATAAAGGGACTTTAAAGCTTAAGGTACAACATAAATAAGATAACACTATCATTTATTTCATTTGCAAAAGGCGATCATGTGAAAACGATTATCCCAAATATGCTAATTTACTCAAAATAAAGAGTAAATTTCTCAACTTTGCTTATTCTGATGTTAATTTATCCTCAGTAGCACATCACACTTGGCAAATATATATAAGTGTAACTGCTCACATAAGTGTGACTATGTAGGGTTGTCTAAGACGATGTTGAAAGATTTATTTATATAAAAAAAATGAAAATAATGCTACTCTTAAAGCGATATTCTTATATAGATTATGTTTAGAATTTAAATTTATTTTGGATTTAAATGAGACATTTTATGTATCATTATTTAGACAACATCTAATTTTAATTTCTTATTTAAAAAAAGATGGTTATTTTAGTTCATTTAAAAATAAAAAAATTAATCTTTTTCAGTATTTAAATATTATTATGGGTTCCTTAGTTGATAATCTATATAAATTAAATATTTACTTCACGATTAATGAAAATTGCATGCAAGTTATTTTAGTATAAAGCAAAAAATTAATGAATAAAAATTCATATATGTTATGGCTTAAGCGTTTAGGATATATTTCTAAACAAAGAATTAAAATATTTATGTCTGATAGAATTCTTGATTCTCTTGATTTTTTAGATGATAAAGTCTATATTGAACCCATCGAGGGAAAATAAATAAATATTAAAAAAATTGGTGGCAATAGAAGTTTAAGCGTCTTAGAATTAATTCATACTAATATATTTATGGTCCTTCCTTACAACTACTCGAATGGTAATATTTTATTACTTCCATAGATTATTATTCTCATTTTATGTATTTAAACTTGATATATGAGAAGTAACAATCATTGGATGTATTTAAAGTTTTTAAGGCTACATTTGAAAATCAGCTTAGTAGGAAAATAAAACTATCAAATCTTACCGTAGTGAATACTATGGTAGATATATAATATCGATGAACAATGTTCAAACCCTTTTGAAATATTTAGCAGAATGTCTCATCATTCTTTAATATACCATACTAGGAACTCTAGGTCAAAATGGTATAACTAAGAGGTGAAATCATACCATATTGGATATGGTTAGAAATATGATAAATCATTCTTTTTTATCTGAATCACTTTGAAAAGAAGTCTAAAATATTATAGTTTACATCCTTAATAGAGTTCTAAGTAAAGTAGTAGCTAAAACCTCATATGAATTATGGTTTAGGCTTGGTATTAATCATCTTCACATCTAGGTTTGTCTAGATCAAGCTAAGTCATATAAGCTTAATGAGAGAAAATTAGACTCAAGAAAGTTAGCTATTATTTTGATGGATATTAAAAAAAGTTGAATGATTTTAAGTTTTATGATTTTTAAATAAATCCTTTCTAAGATAAACAATGCTAAATTTATTGAGGTTGTTGAATATGATGGGAGCAATAAACTTAAGAATTTTATATTTGAAGAATGATATCTCTAAATACAATTACAATAGGAAATGATTAAACAATTAGAAAATTTTACTTGATATTATTAATGTTGTAAATATAGATAATCAAAATATATTTGAGTTAACTCCCACTCGTATTGAGGAGTCACAACAACCTCAAAGCATTAAGAAAATCCTCTATAGAGAGGAGATCAACAATTTCGATGATTATGTTATGTATCTCCAAGAACATGAGTTTAACATTAGATTGGAAAATGATATAATCTCTTTTAGTCAAGTCCAAAAGTTCAACTCCTATAAAAGGATAGAGAATGAGATGAAATCAATGAAAGATAATGATGTTTAGGACCTTATCAAATTATCTAAATCAACAAAATTGATGGGTTGTAAATGGGTTTTTAAAATTAAACAATATTCAAAAGACAAAGTTAAAAGATATAAATCGCGTAGTCATCAAAAGTTTCACTCAAAAAAATGGCATTGATTATAAAACATTTTTCTTTAGTTTTTTAAAGATTCTTTTAGAATTATTTTGTCACTATTAGCTCATTATGATTTAGAATTACATTAAATGAATGTAAAATGCATTTTTCAATGATGTCATTTTAAAATTATATATATGGTGTAACTAGAAAATTTTTAATCTTCTAATTTAAAATATCTATGCAAATTAAAAAAAAAATCCATCTACGATTTAAAGAAAGCATCCCGTCAATGGTATAAGAAATTTAATCAAATGATTACATCTTTTGATTTTAAAAACTACTATGTTGGCCTCACTTTTGGAGTGAGCTTTCAACTTCTTCATCTTAGACATAGGACTCATCTAGACATTAAGAGTTCCTTAGTCTTAAGATACTTCTAGTGATTAGGTGAACACTTAACCTAATCCTAGAGATTTAGAAGAGTTAGACATAGGAATATGTTATGCCTTAAGGGTATTAGAAAAATATTCCTACCCTGTAGCTTGAACCAAATTCTCAATTCCTTCTTTCAAATCAACTTCAAATTCAAATCAACTTCAAATTCAAATCAACTTCAAATTCAAACCAACTTCAAATTCAAATTAACTTCAAAATTAATTCCAACTTTGATTTTTTTTTTTCAAATTGAAATCAAATTCAAAATCCAAATCATGAATCAATTCCAAATGATTGAAATCCATGATCAATTTTAAATCCAAAATCTTTCCTAAGCCTTTGATTTCATCTTGGGGACTTAGCTCAAATCAAATCCAAATCACTCCAAACTCAAAAGATATTTTCATAACCATTTATATTCTCATTTATATTCTTAAATATAAATGAAATATAAAATAACAAAACTAAATTCAAAACTCAAATCCAAATCTAACCAAAATCTAACTTATGCTCTTTCAAGTCAAATTCTTGAACTTAACAAAATCATTCTCAAATCAATCCAAACCTTTGGATTCCTCTTCAAACAATCATTCCTTCAATCACAAACTAAATATAAACATAAACTTCATCAAATCAAAATCAAACTAACCCAAGTCAAACCCTTGTTCACCATTTTAACTTGAAATTGTCAAATGAATCAAAACCCATTTGACTCCAAATCACTTCAAATGGATTTATATTTCAATCATAAGTCCATATGTGAGTTCAACCAAACTTGAATCAAGCCTTGATCAAGCCAATTGACCCTTAGGCTCACTTGACCCAAAGTGACCTAAAGCACCTTCAACCCAAATTGGATTTAACTAAGCCCATCTAAGCCTCACATTATAAGCAAAATCATCCTAGGATGATCAATCACTCAAATTAGGTCAAACCAAGTCAAACTTAGCCTTTGACCAAGTCAACACTTAGCCTAAATGAAACCTCAACTAGTCAAATCCACCACAAACTAAATTGATTGAAACCACCTAAACCAATTCATAATCAATGATTGAACATGACCATGCCATAAATTGAGCTAAACTAGCCTAATTGGCCACTTGACCTAAGTTGACCCAAGTTGACCTAAAAGTCAAAATTGATCAAATCTTGATCTAAGCCAAATTTATTACCAATGGGTCAAATTTATTCTAAATCACTTGTTGAACTTGGCCAAAGCTTCAATTGGCCAACTAAATCCAACCTAGCCCAATTGATAATGAACCCAACTTGACTTAAAAGGTCAAATCATCTTGATACTAAACAGACCAAAATTGATTGAAATCAAAACTTGCAAAATATTTCAAATAATCCTAAGTCAACCCATGACCAAATCAATTGGATCAAATGGGTCAAATTGGTCAACTTGACCCATTTAACCTAAATGAACTCAATGAACCAAAGTCAATTCTAAATCAAATTGAAACAAACCAATGACATCCATAAGTTACAAATGCTTATTTGAACTTGACCTAACCATGGTTTGACCCAATTTGACCAATTGGTCAATTGAAGTTGACCCATTTTGACCTAAATGGGTCAACTTAACAAATCTTATCAAATCAACTCCAAATTCTTTGAAATTTGGCCCAACCTATTTTTTATACATCTCAAATCTTCCTAAATAAAAATCAAGGCCAAATGACCATTTTACTCTTGGGTCAAGGGGTAACCTATGGCCAAATTCATTTGGAATTTGGCCAATTACTTCTCATGGCTACTTGGCATCCACCTAGTGGACCACATGGACACCAAGAAGGGTGCTGAACATGAACCAATGGGTTTTGGGTCAGCCATGACCCAACCCAAAGCCAAACCAACCCCCTCCAATGGAAATTCTCCACTTGGATCACCACCACCTCACCTAGCACATGTGCACTTCCCCCTCCTCCACTCCTCTACCAAAATGGAAGCACATGGAGTCCCCTAACAAAAACAACCCATTAAATTCAAGCAATTGAAGGAAAATAGCAAGATGGCTCTCAACAGTCTGATCCAAGTATTGGGAAATAAACTCCCCTCATTCCCACTCATGCACCACACAGATTGATAGAGCCTTAGGAACTCTAAGAAATCTTCTCCAAGTTTTTCTAAGCATTCCCAAGTTCTATTGAATTTCTCCTTCTCAGTTTCCTTCAACGTCAATAAGGGAGGTGAGGTGAAATTCAAACTTGCTCAATTCTCCACCAAATCCAAATCCACTTTGCAAGCACCATCAAGGAAGCAAGTCGACCTCACCCAAAGTGTTTCTCAAGCATCCAAGCCTCAGGAAGGGGGATTTTGATCAAAGTTGCAAGCCATTAAAGGGGAGCTTGGTCAACCCATACATCCACTTCAAATTGTGGCTTGGAACTTTCAACAGAGCTTCGTCTCCACTAGACTAAGCTACCCCCTTCGTTGGAACCACCGGTGATAGCCTCTGGTGAAGTATGACTCAAAACTGATCCTAAGTTGAAAATTTCTTGGTCTTTTGTGAAGGGAATTGTAATCCCATTAGATCCTAGCGTTGGATGTTCTTCCTACACCTCTTGATGGTGTGGGATGAATCTATGCCTAATCGAGTTTAGGTGAGCTCAATCAAGCCATGGAGAATGGACGGCCTCCATCTCCTCACTTAACTTGCGGGGATGAATCATGGGCGGTCCATCCGTGTTCTGATGGATGACCATGATTAAATCTCGCTAGATCTCTAATTTAAACCCTTAATAACAACGGGATTAATCCTAGCCATCCGATCTTTGATTAGATGGCCTAGAGGAATGCACGTTGCACTGCCAGCTGATGCGGTGCACGATGTAATAACATAAATAACTAATCCCATCGCACCACGTGGAAAGCACGCCGCATCAGCAGTCCACATGGCGTTGACGGGATTAGTTAATTAATTAAGGTATTCTTATTACCCTTTAATCACAAAAATTTCATAAATTCATAACTAAATATAAAAAAATCCAAGAAATACAAACTTGAGTTCATTTTAAAGATAATTCAAAGGGAAATAATATAAAATTAAGATAAACTAATTTTGAACAGTAGATTTCACTCAATTTAGGTTTTATTGAGAATGTAATTATATTAATTACTCCTTAATTATTTCAGTAATTAATTTCAAACTTCCTAGAGTTGATTAGTGGGATGACCTCTGTCTCCCATTATTTTCTTGAAATTTATTGTTGGATTAATTAGGAGAATTGCTTGATTCACCCCTACTCACTCTCTTAATTAATTAAGTGATTAATTAAACTATTAAATAGTGATGAATCCATTAATTAAGTTTTCTAATCACGTTAAAATAGTTAATAGACTTAGGGAATGAGATTAGGATTCCATTTTCAATCTCTTCTCCCTAAGTTCACTCCATTTGGAAAACATTTAATCAAGTTGTAATTAATGGCTTAATCACTTCATTAATAAATTTGATTAATCAAAATTCAAATCAAATCATTACAGAATTTAAGCATCTTAATTCTTGGGTAGATTCTTAGGTGTTCAATAACATAAGAGGCTTCAAAGGAAATTATATCCAATCTACATGCATGGGATGGTTATGAAAGTACTTAATTAAACCCTTTATTTAATTAATCAATAATTATGAGCCAATTACATTATGCCCTTCATTTCTTAGGTGCATTGCTGATTTAAATTCCATGTGGTTGCATATCATATGTTGGCTTATAATTGTTTGGTTAATTATGTTAAAGTGGTGTAGGTAAGGGGTAATTAATGGATTTAATTCACAACCTAAACAAAATATAAAATCAATCTAATTGTTCTAAAAATTAAACTAAACCAATTCATACATGGGGGAAATAGGTTAAGACCAGCAAACTCTTTTCACATTTTCTAACTCAAATCAAATCTAAAAATAAAAATATCTTTAAAGAATTTTGATTTACTTTGAATAATCTTATCTTATAGGATTATCCTTAGGAATTAATTAGGGTGAATGAAGTCATATTCTTACATCACTTTATTTCTTTCTGAGCATGATAAATATTGTCTGCCATATAAAATCATGCATTCATATCTTTTGAAAAATCAAATAAATGAAATATTTCCTTTATGTCAAATTACATGTTTTGGCTCAAGTAAGAATATGAGTGGCTATTATCATTATTAAACCAAAATTATTTTCAAAACTAATAAATCAAAGATTATAAATAAAGATATGCTACTTATAAGTACTTATAAGCTTGCATGTGATTATAGTATAAGATGTGTTCTTTATATGATTTTCTTCTCCTTTTTAGCATGGATTTGAATAGGATTTGTAAAGTGTATAGTTAATTTGAAAAGAACATAACACTTGCCTAAATCTATTCTTATGAATTTTTTATGTTATGACTTAAGAAAAATCCCCACATTTACACATGTAATTCATACAACGCAATCAAACAAACACAAAATCTTTTACATGATTCTTCATCCATATGTTTATTTTTATACATGCACATGTATTTAAGAAAAGTGATATATTAGTATCGACATCCTGGGATTGCGAGACTTTAAGTATCCCCAAGTAGGTCTTGTACCTTACACCCCATGTGTAAAAAATAATGGCGCCATACTCACTTATTTCTTTTATACATGTAAAGGTGCATTTGATTAATGGATAAAAAAGTCCCTCTTTTCTAAATAATAAAAACATACATTCATGGAAATATCCAAATTTTCTTAAGCAACATCTCTTTGCATTCATCATTAAGGTGTCTTTGAGATTTGCATTGCATGTATAGCTATGCTTAGGTGTTTTCATATGTGTGGTATACATGTTAGAAATAAATAAATTGTTGTGTGTTATGTGATAGTAATTCACCTTGATTAATCCTAAGATGCCTTTCCTATTGAATAGATTTATTTAGAGAAAATCTAAACTTAGGGTTAATTAAAACATATAATAAAATATTCACTAAAAAAATCATTAATGAATCTACCTTAGAAGTTACTTAAGGTGGAGATGAAAGAGAAGTTCTCTTCTCTTTTCTTCTCTTTATAATTTTTAGTAAATAAGTATAGGTTCATTAAAATCAAATCAAATCATCAAATAAAATTAACAAATCAACTAAATCACTTAAAAAACCACCATCTAAGTTGAATCCTCCACACTTAGAAAATTCCAACCTTAAAACTAGCTAAGACATGTCACACGAGCCTTAAATCACACACACATTAGGCTAAGTCACTATTCTAGCTCTATGTTAGGTGCATAGTTTGATGCGATTTTATTTTGTGATGTAATATTTTTAGATTGGATATTATGATGCATGTGTGTGTAGAATGGAGGTAGGATGATCTTAGTCTAATCATGTCATCTACAGGGGATTGTGCTTAAGGGGCACTATAATAAAATATATATAAATAATTTTGTGCAGGTTGCTTATATCCCTAAGCATGATCCAAACTAGGATAGGTGGACTTGATTACCCATGTGTGGAGTACTAAGTCCAAAATTATTCCTATAACTTCTTGGGTTGTATGGTATGTTTAGCTAATCTCTGTTTTGCAAGTTTAGTTAGATTTATCTTTCCCATTTTAATGTAATTTTTGTATTTAAGATTAAGAATGAATGTTATGGGGGATGAAGGTGAACATTGGTCATAAGACTCTTATGTACCATGTGAAACCTTGGAGCAAACTATATCCCAAGTCCAAATGAAGAAAGAAGAAAGAAAGAAAGAAAGAAAGAAATGAGAGTACCCATAACATGAATTTTTTCTAAATTGTAACTATTCTTTTGTAATCTAGGTTGTATAAGGGTAGAGCTCAGCTACCCACTTTTCTTTTCAGGTTTATGCAGTGGAGCCCACATCAGCCTCTTATTCTTTTGCACTAGTTTTATAAAATTATTTGGTGTTTGTTTAGCTTGTGCATTAAGATGACATGATTTTCTAGTTTCTTCATTGATTGATGAATGACACGGATGCGATTAGACTCTTAGAAAAAAATAAATTTTCTATCCAATTAATCAACTCAAAATTAAAATTAACAACTCATAACCTCACCTAAAAAGCTTAGGACATAAATCAAGATAATAAAAGAATTAGCAACCCTTAGCTTGATGTTGTATGTCTCACATCATGCATATATATTCACTCTTGTTAATGGAGGGCTTCCACCTTTTGAGAAAATGGCTTGACCTTTGAGACCCATGGTGAAAATGCACCTCCTTCTTACTTTTTAGCCAATAATAAAACTTCTTATTCATTAAGCATATGAAATCTCATAGCACTGTCAAATAAATTATCCAAAAATTATAATAAAACTTAACAAAATTAGCATTAGATTATGTCATTTATTCATGTCCTTCATGATCTAGTCTTTTAGGAGTATGTTTAAGGACTTAATATCTTTCTAAATAAATAATAGCCTAGCTATCTTGCAAAACATAAGATTTGTCTACACGTATTTAAAATCATAGGAGGAGTTAGTTAGCTACCACTCCCGACGGTTGTTAGCCTTGTGATTTATCCTCTCTTGTGGAGGTAAACAATATACACATTTTTGCCTTAGATTTAGGTCATGCTTTGGCTCTGGCAAATCTCCCTAGATTTAGGTTTTGAGGTCGATGTTTTCTTTTGTGGGCTATAAGCATAAATCCTCACCTCTTAGGCATTTCCATGATCTTGTGTTATGGGGTTGTAAGCCCTAGATTTCTAATAAAAATTCAACATAAATAATTAAATCTCTTCAAATTTTAAAAATATGAAGCCCAACCATAGGATAGTTTAGGATACTCAGGTTTCCTAGCATGTGAGCATCTACTCATCTCCATTTGGTTTTGATAATAACTCCATCCTTTTGATCAATCTCACTTGATCTTCCAAAATAACCAATTTGTTGATAGTCCTATCTTTGAAATATTTGGAGATAATGATCATTTACCTTAATCGAGTATTTTAAGGAATCTCATTCTTTATGATGTAATTAACAATGGGGGCATGCCTCCATAGGGAACTTGAACACGGTTTAAAATAAACCACCTTTACTTTTCATGTAAAGTAGGGAAGAATCTCTAGTACATTCAAGACCCATTGTCCTTAGGAGTCCTTATTGGGTGATTAGGTCTATTGTAGGATGGTGACTTCTCTCTCGTGAGATAGTACATCATTCCTCAATGATTCTCTAATAAGAACATGCATCAACAACATACCAAAATTTTATTTTTCAAATTCCCCAAAGAGTTTGAGAAATAAAAATAAAACACCACATACTATTAATCAATGTATTTATCACAAGATTAAAAGAGTAAATTCAATATTCTAATGCTATATGTTGATAATATTCTAATGGCAAGTAGCAATATGGACCTTTTACATGAAAATAAGAGATTTCTTTTAAATAAATTTAAAATGAAAGATCTTGGGAATCGTCTTTTATATTGGGTATACAAATTCATCAAGATATCGTTCTTTTGGTATACTTAGTTTCTCACAAACAACATATATCGATAAAGAGCTTAGTAGATTTGGAATGAAAGATTGTGCAAAAAAGATACACACATGAAGGTGATAAGTTCAGTTTACTTCATTGTCTAAGAAATGAATTAAAAAGAAAGAGATAGAAAAGATCCCTTATGCATCTATAGTATAGAGTCTTGTCTATGTTCAAGTTTGTATACTTTGATATTACATATATTATTGGAATGATTGATAGATATTTAAGTAACCCAAAATGAATAATTAAAAATAATAAAATGGGTTATCATATCTAACAGATTAATAAATTTTATGCTCACATATATCGGATCGATCATTTAGAGATCTGGGGTACTCTAATTTTGATTTTGCTGATTGCCTCAATTGTAGAAGATCCACTTTATACATTATTTTCATATTAGCTAGGGAGTATATCTTAGAAAGTGTTAAATAATCAATCATAGTTTTTTCACTATGAAAGCATAATTTATAGCTTGTTATGAGGCATCAAATTAAGGAATATGACTGTGAAATTTTATTATCGGGATAAATATATTTGATGTAATAGAGAGATCATTAAAAATAAATTATGATAACAATATACTTGATTATGTTGCATTTATTGGTATTTTAAATGTTGAATGTGTTGTTCGACCTCCTGGCAAGATTGATGCTGCTACCCCACATGTTGCTATTACTATTGCTATGTGACCGTCCATTCTTAAGATTGCAAGTAATGCTCGATATAAAAATATCTTTTATGTACCACCATGACCATCTATAAAACATATGTCATTCTTATGATATACGGTTTTATAATTTCTACATATGCCTTTTTTCGATCAACATTAAGTCTCGGATTATGTTAATATCTTCACTTGGTGTCGTTACATTTAATTCTTCCATTAGCTCCGCTTTTGAAATTCTTCATCTTTCTCAAATGAGTAATATTTTCTCCAATTTAGGTAGATCAAATTAGATATACTCTTACCCATTCTCTCAATAAATACTTTGATGTTTTTTTAATGTTTTCTCACATAATTCTTCAAAAAGGCTACCATTATTTTGATAATCTTGAGACAGATAATTATAATAATTATTTCATAGTTGATTTATATTTGTAGGCTAAGAAAATTAAATGATTAGTAAAAAAAATAGTCGTAATTCAAATGGCATTTGAAAATTGGATGCATTGTTTAAATATTACGAAATATAGTCATTTCCAACAAACCATGCTTCTGTAGAGCTTCTTTAAATGTGAAATACTGTATTTTTGTACTTTCATAAATCAAAAAATGATGTTGGTCCATAAGCATGATTTAATAACATTCTTAAATAATATCTTTCACCCTTGATGGATTTGCGGTATTTATACCAATTTGCTCAAACTTTTGTCATCTTTTCCAAAAAATTTTGTCTTATCAGAGACATATTTTCTAGAATTTCACTATATAAATATTGTTTTGCCTCAGAATCTCTTTTTAACTCAAAAACTATGACAACATAGTTTTTTTTGATATTAAATGTTAATAAATCACATAAATTGATTTTTGTTTATAATATATAGCATGCATGTCTTCTAAATGTATAAATTACCGATGGATACATCTCATTTAAATCAAATTCAAATATTCTCCATAATGCTTTTTGATACCCATCTTCCATCTTAATTTGAATCTCATCAAAATTTTCTCTACATTCTTTGTGAAATTAAAATTGATATTTTATCATTATGTTGACCTTACTTTTGGAATGAGTTCTCAATCTCCTCATCATAGATCTAGGACTCTTCTAGACCAAGAGCTTCTTAGTCTTAAGATACTTCTAGTGATTTGGTGAACACTTAACTAAATGAGGCTTAGAAGGGTTAGTCATAGGATTTGCTATGCCAAGGGACTTAAGACTTACCCCATAGTCTAAACCTAATCAATGTTCACTTTCTCAAATCAAACCCCAAATTAAAATTTGAATTCAAATTCAAAATTCCAAAATTTACAATCAATCTCAACCTCAAATCCAAGCTCAAAATCCTTAAGCCATGATTGAATCCCATGGATTTAGCCTACCCAAATAAAATTCAATCAAACCCAACTCTAAATGATTGAAACCCATAATCAAATCCAATCTCTAAACCCCTCTTAAGCCATGTAATCTGATTCTACAAACTTAGCCAAATCTCCACCCAATTCAGTTTAAATTCAATTGATTTCTTCTTGAGCGAATCATATATTCAATCACCTTCACAAATATAAATGAAATCTACACTCGAATGATCAAAATTCAATCAAACTAAATCAAATTCTCTTATAAGCCCTTTGGACCTACCTTCATGAGCTTGGCTAAATTTGCTTTCAAATCACTCCAAACTCATTTGATTTTCTTATAAATCAATTATTCCTTTAAATATCTTCCCAAATATAAATAAAACCTACATTTAAATGACCAAAACTAAATACAAAATCAAATCAAAACCTAATCAAAGACAAATTCTTTAGACTTAAATCCCATCCAAATCAAGTCAAAACCAATAGATTTTTCTTGAGTCAATCATTTGACCACTATCAAAATATAATGAAACATGCAATTATCAAACCAAACTAAGATCAACCCAAGTCAAAATTAACTTAGCTTTTGACTTGAAATTTTTTAAATGAACCAAAACCATTTAAAATCTAAATTGATTACATAAATTTATATTTTAATCCTAAACTCATATATAAATTCAACTAGTCCTAAATCAAACCAAAATCAAACAATTGATCCATTTAGGTTCACTTGATCCAAAGTGACCTAAAGAACCATTTGAGCCAAGTTCCAATAACCCAAATTGGATTGAACCAATCTCATCAAAACCTTTCACCATGATTGTTGACCACCCAGGATCATCAATTATCACAAATTAGTCAAGTCAACTTTGTCATTTGATCAAAACCCTTGATATGAACCAAATTAGCCAAAAAACCTATCATACACTAAAGCAATTGAAACCATGGCTTAACACCAACCCACGATCAATGATTGAACATGACTTGACCATCAATTGAGCCAAACCAAATATTGATCCTTTGACTCAAGTTGACCAAAATTGACCTAAAAGACCAAGTCAAATCATGATCCAACCCAAATTGATTTACAATGGCTCAAGTTTAATCCATGTTGATTATTGAACTTAATCAAAACCATATAATTTGGTTTGACAAATTAGACCCAATTGACAAACTTAGCCCAAAAAATGGTCAAATTGGTCTAAAACTAAATTAAATCTAAATCAACTTAAACAAAGCTACAATCATCTTCAATTAACCAATTGAACATGAATCTACATCTAATCAAGCCAATTTGACCAATTTGGTCAAATTGGTCAACTTCCATTTGACCTATGTGAATCCAAATGAGCCAAAAATCCTAAGCCAAATTGATTGAAACCAATTGAACCAAACACTTCAAATCATCATTTTCTAACCTTGGTTTGACCCAATTTGACTAATTGGTCAATCTAACCCAACTTAACCTAATTTGACCCATGAGAGCAAAATTGAGCCAATTCTCTTGGAACCAAGCCATGATCACTTGGAATCTGATTCAACCCAACCCAAACTCATCTTGGATCAGCCCAAAGCCAGCTCAAACCCAAATGACTTAAACCCAAGGAAAATCTTCCTTAGATTTTCCTTAGTCCACTCATCCTTTCTACTTGGCAACCCTCACACACCCAAAATGGGGTCTGACCTACTCACCTAGCCCAACCTAAGTGGGCTAGGCCTATCATGGACCAAAGGGAGGTGAGTTAACTCACATCCCTCACTACTCGAATCCATTGGATCCAGGGAAGCCACAAGCTGCCTTGTGCCACCTCTCAAGCCTTCCTCCAACCCAATCGTGCATGCCTCCCTCCTAGGCTATTTCGATCTCATTAGTTTTATTTTTATTTGCATAGTTGTGTTAAATTTATTTCTTAATTTCTAATGTATTACCTTATAGTTCTAACACAACATATATTTATTTAATAATTTTTGTGTTAAAGATGAATAGATAAATTTTTATAAATATGATTTTTAAAAATTTACAAGATGAATAGATAACTTTTTATAAGATTTTTGATAAATTGTAGGTAGTAATAAGAAATAAATTAGGAAAATTAATTTAAATATATTATCATATTTAACCATAAATATTTATTATTTTCTAGTGAATACAAATTAATTAGATAAAATGAGAGTTAATAAGTAAACATATATTACTAAATAAATATAATAAATTTCTTAAATGATCAATATGAATGTTAATTTAAAATATAATCAAGCGAAGGTTAATATATTTTAAATTATTATATAGTTGAACATGAACAACGTTCATTTATTTAATAGTTTTGTGTTAAGACAGAGATTGTTTATCAAAATAAATGAAGAATTAATAAATAATAAAAATGTATAAATGATAAACTTTATAATTGATAGAAATGTTATTTAATTATGGCACATGTCAGCACAACTAATCATAATGTAAACACATAAATAAAAGATTAAATGGTTAATTAAAAATTTAGTAATGCAAAAAATTATCTAATTAAGAAAATGATAATAAAAATAAAGTATTATGGCTTGATGAAATTGTCTTGTAGAATAAATATACTATTTCAATAAATAATTATTAATCTTTCTCCAATTTTTTTATTTTTATTTTTTTTTTTATTTTCTATCAAAGTCATTTATTGATTGAACAAGAATGTATGCGTAGAGATCTATTCACATACATTTTATCTTGTCCCTTAATTGAGAAAGTCTTTGTGGAACAAATAAAGTTTGTGATAATTTTTTATACTCCTCGATTGATTCACGTGAGGAAAAAATAAAATAAATAAATTACAAAAATATAATATATTATTTAGAAATTCAAAAAATATGTTAATTGATTACCTTTATTTTTTTGTAGTTCTATAATTGGCATACTAATAATAACTTCATCATCAAATAGTGTAAATGTAGAATTTAAGGTTGTATCTTCAACATCAATTTAATAAGATATCTATATGAAAAAATCAATATAAGAAGCGTTTATAGGCTACAATCATGCAAGTCGGACTTGGATGCTCTCATTTATCCTGTTGAACTGTTGATTTACTCGTGGAATGACCCGTTGGGTTGTTATGGGTTGGCATCGAGTTTTGGCACTATTTGGGCTCTCGTTGTTAAAGGAGTGTTGTTTTCCTTTATCTTTTGTATCATGTGGCTTTCTCTCCCATGTGTATGTGATTGGCTTTGCTATACTTTGGTGTCTTGCTCTTCGGTCCACCCAACTCTCTTCCAATGGATGGGTTGGTTCCCAGGGTTTGTAGGCTATGATGGATGGTTGATTTCACCCATTTCTTGTGGTAGTAGCCGCGTCTTGTATCCCTTCCTTTGGATTTGATGCACATGGTTTGCTACCCCAAGTTGGTGTGATCGTGCCGGAGCTTTTTCCACAACTCTCTATTTATCTCTCAGTGTTTTTGTTTCTACCTTTGATTTAGCTCATATCACTTTAATGGTCCTAACTTTTTTCTAGATGTTTGCAGATTACATGTTCTTCTCCTGCAAGTCATTTCTTTCGGGAGGTATAAACTTCTTCAGCCTTAACAATTGTTGGGCTTTGCTATTTGCTCATGTGTATCTTTTTCTTTCTTTGGTTATTTTCTTTCTCTTTTTATATGTGTGGATTGTACATAGTCAGGGGATTTACTCTCTAGGATGATTGTAGCTCTTTGGCGGTAGCTTCTGAGTTTACTCCCTTTTAAGGACCTTGTAACCCCTTTTTTGTGGCAATAAAATTCCCCTATATGGGGTTCCCAAAAAAATCAATATAAGAAGCATAATAAATATTAAATACAAATTATTTTAATTTCATAAATTATTTACCTCAAATTATATTCTACATTGTTATTTGAGCACTGAGTACATTCACTGAATCTTCTTTTATAATTACCTTTGATTTACATGTATTAAATGCATTATACCAAAGAATTCCTTCTTCTTTTATTCCTTTTATAGACACCCATGTATTATAGTACTTGACCTAATAATAATAAATTAGTAATAATTATTATTATAAAAATACCTTAGTATATATACATACCTCTCCTGATAAATGCACAGATGTATTGATCTTAAAAAGATCAGTAAGTGCATATCTTTCATTATTTGATTGACCTAGAGAGTATTGATTTTCATTAAACTTATAATTTAAATTCCAAGTTAAGTAGAAGTAATAATTATAATAAACTAATCAATCATTTTTTAAAAAAATATTACACACCAATCCTTTATTTCTTTTGATTCTATCAAATCTGGATTAATTTCTAAACTTTTTGATCATGTTGTTGATAATGTGAAACCTATAATTTTAGATATATAATAATTATAAAAAATTAAAATTAATGTGCAATACATGTATAAATTGTTGTAACCATTAAAATTCTTCATTACAAAATATTAAAATATATTTAAGAATATTATGCCATTATAATATTTCCCAACAATTGATTTTGCTAATATTTCTAGAAACTCATCTTTTATTTCTTTTAATTGTTGGCATTGTACTATAGCTAATGCTTACCACAACGTGAATGTAAATAACTCGGACACGCAAAAAAATATATATATTACAAAATGATTTTTATTTCTTAAGTTTGTAATATAAATGTCATATCTTAATCCAAAACGGGTCTCTCTTGATATTTTTTTATCCCTCTGTCTATATATCATTCTAACATCATTAACTTTCATAACAAATAGAAGAATACATGTTTCAAATATAAATAAATATTATTAATATTAAGAATTTCATATAATAAGAATATAATAGAATAAAATAAGAAAATATGTACCTAAAGGTTAATTTGGATTTGACTTGATATATGTTATTATTGATAATTTTAGATGATGAAATTATTATCATCAACTTCTTCACATATTTCTATGAAATTATTTAATATAATCTTAAATTTATCATTCACATTATAAAATTTTTTATTTATATTTTTAATTTGTTCATTTAATATCATATATATCTTGCCAATATTTAAAATGTCAGTAAACTTATTGATAATATCATTAGACATTATTGTATATATCTTTAAACTCTATTCACAAGATAAGAGAAATCATTGAAATTAAAGTTAATTATTTTTAAAAGTACTAATTATAAAGAATAAAATATAAATCATTACTAACAAAATTGTATATAATAATATAATAAGAACTAAAAATATTTAATTATGATAATTAATTACGCACATCCATCAAAATAACCTTTTAGATCTTTCCTTGTTGATTTAAAATTTTTATGTTCTCTTTTAGAACTAAAACTTTTATGCTCAAGTAACGTTGATGCCGATAATTTAGTGATAATATTTGCTGAATTCATAAATAAAAAAAATTAAAAGATAAATTTAAATTTAAACATTATAAACAATAACAAATATATATAAAGTTGGGTTATAATTTATTTAATGTTGTTATGTTCTATTATAAAGTTCATTATTGTTGAAATTCTATAAAACAAACTATGTAGAGACATTTTCAGTGAACTCGGACTACTAAATGAGAATTATGAACTATGTGACTCGATTAAGATTAATTCGATAGAAACAATAAAAGAAGTAGTTTTAAATTAGATCTTTTATTTGTAAACTGAGGAAATATAAAAACAAAAGTAAAATGCATATCTGTTTGATGTAAAATAAATTAGGTAGAAAATATTCATGAAACAAAAAGAGAAAAGTTCAATATGTATGTTAAAAAACTAAAATGGAAATCATATATCCTAAAATTCATACTAACCTCTGATCATAAAGCTTTCTCAAAATTACGCAGTCCATGACGTCTTCCTCTCTAACGTTTCCTCTTAGCACAGGAGAAAATAACGTTGTTTTAAAATAGCCTTCTTCTCTAAAGTTGTTTCTCAGCTCCACTCTAGGAGAAAATATCGGAATTAAAAATGTTTATATAATAAAATTAATTGAAAATAACATAAACGTGTAGATTAATATAAGCGTTCATTAATTATTTATATAATTGGAAATCAGTGAATTTTAAAATAATTTATGTAAACTCATTAATTATTTATAATTAAGTTTATTAATTTATTTTTAGAATTTGGCTGTTATATATTATATCACTAGGATTGAAATCATCAAATCAATTTGAATATAAATTTAAAGACTAAGATTAGAAGAAACACAAGCTAATTTTTAATAATAGTATATATATATATATATTAAAAAGTTATTTTATGCATAATATACAATATGGCCTAACACTGTACACCCACACACCTAAGCCATGGCTACGTAGAGGACCGATGAGGCAGCCATCGGTGAGTATACCAAAGATGGCAACGATTTCATTCTATCAAGCCTATGGTTTGAAGGTTTTGCCTTCATCATCTAATTATCATCATCGCTGAGATCTCTCTCTCTCTCTCTCTCTCTCTCTCTCTCTCTCTCTCTCTCTCTCTATATATATATATATATATATATATATAGAGTAAAGTTTTAGCTTCACAGAAATCCAAAGACAAACACGTATAAAAGTGTGAACAATAAAACTCAATTTTGTGGAAAACCTAGAAAGAGGAAAACCACGGGCCTAGCCTAGAAAGCTTCCACTATGTATCTGTGAGTACATATCTTCCGACAAGGATGAATTGTATAGAAAACGAACATCTTATGTGACAACGATCAGTAGCTAGTAAGATGAAATGGCGAGCAATCACCGGTGGAAGTGCGGGGAACAATTACTGGCAAAAATGCAGGGAACAATCACTGGTAGATGTCATCATGATGGAAACCGATAGAGATTGACGACAAGGATCAACGGCGTGACGGCATGGCCGGCGGTGGTTGACCACCGTGAAAGTGGCACGATTGTGCTTGGAGGATCTTTAGAGCTCTCTCTCTCTCTTGTTGGCCTTCCTCATATGAGGAATGAGGGCTATTTATAGGTGGAGGATCAGTAAATACATGCAAAACTCGTACCACTCCACTTCATCGGACGGTTTAAAATGACCCCCTTGATCATATGATGTATTTTGTGTATTTGAATGCTCAAATAATATCAGAATTATGATATCTTGGGCTTGTTAGATTCGGCTCATCAAGACGCTCGATTTGACTATAAACACTCTATGTTTAAGAGTCGATTGATAATAAACGCTTGATCTTGGTTAGTCTTGATTTACAATCAGATTGCTTTCTACATCAAGATTTGTGCTTCGACTAGTGAAATTTTCAGGGTCATATCAGTTGCCCCCCTATTTTTGGATGATATTATCTCAATCATCCAAAAATATATATGCCGAATATTTGAAAATAGCAAATTCTTCAATGAAATTTGCCCTTTAACCATACATTTTGAGAGAACATATCTTAACTAAGCATAAGATTATGACCATGAAGCGGTGTATCGCTGGATGCGCTACATGCGCAAGATTTGGGTTATGGACCCATGCGACATTTACCGCCGCAGTACAGGATTTCGTTGGATTACGAAACGGGTCGCAAGAATCTGGTTCACTCAAAGAAAGGTGTTGTGGGCCTGTATCGAGAATGGATTTGGAAAGGCTGACGGGCCGCTTTAGACACGGCCGAAGCGGGTGGAAACAAATGGCTGGTCGCGAGGACCATGAACGCCGGCAGAGAACGCTGCGGTCATGGGTCGGCTAGAAAAGGCCAGAAGTCAAGGGTCACGCTGGAGGCGAACGGGTCAGGCGCTGTCGCTTTCGATCGAGTCATGACCTGGCCTGAGGTTGGTCGCTGAACGGAGCGGTCGCATGGAAAGGCGGATGGCGTCAGCGTAGCACAACTGTACAAGACACGCCGCACCTGAGCGCGTGCCTGTGGAAGAAATCGTCCATTTTGGTCCGATGACCTGATTAGGAGAGTAGATGCATTAGATTTGCCTTATGTTAAGAAACGAGGTAGACCTAAAAGGCTTGGTTAAGATGTACAAAAATGACCTTATTATACTTGAATTAAATAAAAATTTGACATATAATAGGACACAATGGAGAAGAAAGATTCATCGGCACATAGTGAGATAAAGGTTTGTTATTATATCCTGTGCACACACGCCTATTTTAAAAAAATTATTCTCTAATTTTGAGCATCTATATTTTCAATGTTTTCAAAAAAATTGAACAATAATCCGACAAATTGTCAAAATATGGAAAGAAAATACTTGAGTCAAACTCTATAAAAAACTTTAATTAAATTTTATTTGTTATTTATATTTTTATGTTATAATCACAATTTTTTAAAAAAGAGTGAATATTGGTTGTGACTAAATGTTATAATTATATCTTTGGAAAGAATGATTAAATGAGTCATATCTTTAAAATAATTTTAAATCACATCATTAATAATTATTTTCATAAGAATATTATTAAATTTAATAAAATATGAAAAAGAATTTGTCAAGATATTTTGATATTATATTTTTCTCAAAACATGCCATACGATAAAAAAATAAAATATATATGAAAAAGTCAAGGTATTGGCTAAAATTAAAAATAATAATAACAACAAATATCAATTGTTTGGTTGTAATTTATTGCATTAGAAGGAAGCCAACAACTAAGCCAGTGAACTCTCCAAATAAGGTCAATTTATCCATTAAATTTTTGTATCAAAATATAATGTTAAAATTGAAAAATAAAATTCTAAATGTAAAAGACATTTGGAGCGAGTTTTGGGAGAGTGATGCAATGCAAAAACATACGATTGTGACTTTGGAAACTGTATTTTGAAAAATTTATGATGAGATCATTATTTTTTAAACTTAATCTGACTATCGTGATGACTAGAATCTTCAATTTGATTTTGCAAAAAAAAAAAATGTATATCTACTACAACTTCTTTATTCAACAGATTCTTCTCATGGAAATTTACATTAATTTTGCATTCACTTGCAACTATCTCAAGCATACTTATTCATAAAAAAAATTACAAAATTTAATTCATACTTACTATTTTATTTTTTCTTTTAAATATTCTACATTTTCAGCCTTTTATTTCTTTTAATTTGTTATTATAATTTTTTTTTTAGATATTTTTTTTTCTAAAAAAATGAAATATACTGATTTCATGAAGGATTTCAAATTAAAAAATAGTTTAATAAATAAATAGAGTGGCGAGCGACATGTTGGATTTGTAGGCATATGGGCTCTAAGCCGAGAGCTATGATACACACAATTATAGGAATGATACAAAAAAGTATCCGATTAAAATAATATTAAAAAATTAAAGGACAAACGCAAGGCGGACCCACATGATGCCTAGGGTGGGCAAATGCCCAATGCCCACCCTGAAAATATTAATTTGATTTAATGGAATGAAGAATTTTGCAATTTGCATATTTGCCCAATCTAAAATTATTAATTAATGGAGAAGTTTATATTTTGCCCTCCTCAAAATAATTCCCACCTTAAGAATAATTTTGAGATGAATATTAGCAAATAGTATTATATACACATCTTAAAATGAATTTAATTTTAACTTATTGTAATCTCATGTAATCAATATTTTAACTCATGTAATCTAGTTATAAACTTGATATGACACTTAAAATACTACTACAAAGCATGAATGCAAGTGCTAATCAAGTTGAAATTGATCGAGATCACTTAAAATATCCTTGAAAACTTTGGGATATCAGTTAAATCCCTAAATAGCCCTCAAACATGGAGTGTTTAAAGTCAAATCGAGCGTCTCGAGGATCTAATAAGCCCAAGATCTCACAATTTCATTGAGCATCCAAATACTTAAAATACATCAAATGATCAAAGGAATCATTTTGAGCCGTCGATGAAGTGGAGTGCGTATGCATGTATTGCCACCTCCACGATAAATAGCCCCTCATTTCTCATGAGGACCCAAGAGAGAGGAGAGAGCTCTAAAGCTTGAAAATCCTCCAAGCACAATCGTATACCACTCGACGGCCATCAACCACTGCCGCCCCATGCCCGCCGTCAATCTCTATCGGTCTCCATCATGACGACTTTCATCATCAGTCGATGTCCCTCGCTATTCACCATCATCTGCTACCATTAGCAATTGTTACCACATGAACGTGACTACATAGTTGTTGTTCCCTTCTCATATATAATTCTGTAATCCCGTTATCGGGAAAAATTTTGTACTCTGAAACAGATACATAGTGGAAGATTTTTGCTGGGCAAGGCCCCATAATTTTTTCCCTCTTTTCGAGGTTTTTTCACGTAAAAATTTCTGGAGTTTTCTTATTCACTCTTTAAATATCGTGGATTTTATAACAAGGCTAAGCGAACTTTCACTCTATCACCGGTTTTCTAGACGAAGAAAGTATATTTTATAATTTTATAATAATTTTAAATCATAAAATTTTAAAATTTTTTATATTGTTATATTCCTCTTATAAATTATATTTATATTTATATATTAGTATTACAATTTTTTTTAAAACATTTAATATGCATTAATTAATATAAATGTTAATTAAATTCATAAATTACTTAAATTGATCTACTTCATTTAATTTTTTTTAAAAAAATTATTTTGTGCTTAGTATTTCAAAATGGATAAAAGGATTTTGATATTTTATTAACTTTTGTAGTAATCAAATAATTTAATCTATAAATCTTGAGCAAAACTAATTTATATATTTAATCTTAAGAAGGTGAGTAAACTATAAATTATAGGTTATAATTTTCATATTTTTATCTATTTATAATTTTCTCTTATAAATTTGATGATTTTATCTTCATAATTAATTGTTTTTTCTAAAAAATAATATGATATAATTTTATTTATTTAATTATGCATATTATGATTATTATTTAGTTATTATATTATTTAAAATATTTCCCACCTGAAAAAATAAGTTGATTCTGCCTTTGACATACATGTCCTAAATAATTGAATTAAAATTATATAAAAAATATTTTAAATATAGTTTGTTATATTTTAAATTATTATAGAGAGTTTTAAAATTTTAGAGAATGATATTTGAGCCAAAAAAGAGAGAATAAGATATATTTATTACAAATAATTAAAATTATTAAAAATTATAATTAATTTTATAAATTTAGAATTGACAATAAATTTTATTTATTAAAATTATTAATGTATAATAAAATAAATATATAATATATATATATATATATATATATATATATATATATATATATATATATATATATATATATATATATATATATATATATATATATATATATATATAAACTTAAGTAATTAATTTAAAATTTTTTATTAAATGACTTAATTTTAATATTTTAAATATTTTATCTATTTAATTTATACACATTATTCTTAATTATTATTATAATGTCATATCCAACGCGTATTTGTGTCCGTATTTTTAAAATAGAAATGTCCTGTCCGTAATATCATGTCGTATCCCCAGATTCACGTATCCTGTCTATGCATCATAGGGCAAGAGAGATGATAGAGGTGTACGTGTGAGGAGGAAAAATCAGAAAATTGGTAAAGAGAAAAATAAAAAATATAGGTGATTATCAAATTTAATCAATTACAACCAAAATGAAGTTTTTAAAATTACATTTTTAATCTTTAATCATTTTAATAATAATTATTATTATTGTTTTAGTTGTGTAAACAACGGCACATTTAACTTTTAGTGATGCATCTAATAATTTAATTTTAAATTTGCTAAAAAAATCAAAGAGTAATGAAAGTGTAATTTTTGAACGTAAATTTTTTAAAAAAATATCTAATAATTATTATTTTTATTTCAAAAATATCTATGTGACTTAATATTTCATTGTTTAATTAGATGATTACTCTACAATTACCGCAATAAAATACATCCCATTTAATTCAACTCTCAAATTAATTGTGGGGAATATGTCTACTAACTCTCTCCTCCTCCGTCTCTTAAACCTCCCTAGAGCATTGCTAGTCATAATTGCATCAACAAAGCATCGAGTTTGTAACTTGCCTTTTTTTATGGCCTCTATATTATCCGCTTGCGGTGTGGCACGGCCAAATATCTCAACCATCGGTGCATACCAATTTGATGATTTTATCCTAAGGAACGCGTGCACATAAGCTTTCCTTCTTCAATTGGTGGATGTTCAGCATCTTCTTTGGCACTCTATTTGCCAACTCAATTTTAGTCTATATTCAAGGTAATATTGGATGGATTCTTGGCTATGTTCCGCTACACTTGGGCTCCTCATCTCGAATAATCTTTATTATTGGCACACTAATCTATTGTCATAAATTACCGACCAAAAGTTCTTTCAAGAAAATGGCACAAGTGATTGTAGCAACACCAAAAAATTAGAAGGTGATATTACCAGAAGACATGACAGAGGTTCAAGAATTGATCAACAATCTGAAGGAAATGAAAATTTTACAATAGATTATACTCTCTTTAAAATAAGCATTAATTACTTAAAGTTTGAATTTAAACTTTATAACATACTATATCAATTATTTTATTAGGCATTTTTCTTCAAGCTATATTTTCAGTCAAAGTAAAATGGTTTTGAAAGTTTTAATCTATAATTTTATATATATATATATATATATATATCTGTGTGTGTGTGTGTGTGTGTGCACTTAAAATATTAGTTTATTGTTTATTTATGCTTTGATAATTCCAATCATATATTTTTTTAAACGATACATATATGTATTCGTAAGCCACCCTTTCCCCCGTTTGAGCGCCCTAGCCGCCCTCGGTGATTTCTCCCCATTTCCGGCGATCGGCCGGCTATATTTCCCCCGAGCCAGAGGATTCTTCCCTTCTCCTTTCTCTCTTGCTTTTTCTGACTCTACCTACTTTGTCGCCGACCCTTATCGGCGATTCTATTTTTTTTGGCTTTGATTTGATATAGTGTGTGCTCATTGGGGATGCCATACTTTTAAATATTGATTCATCGGTTGCTCCCGGGGGAATCGATGCATCTCGTCCGACTAAATTTGGATTCAAACTAAAAAATGGTACTATTCCTAACCGATCTTCAAAATCATTTAGGGATGTGCTTGTTGGTAAAGTAAATAATGGTGGTGAGTCTTTTGATTTTGTTTCTACTATTTTTCTAGCTCTTATGTGCTCGATGTTGTGGTGAAAAATTGGCTAAGCCTTATGAGTTTTCTTTAGTGGGTAAATTTGCTCTTCGATGCTCGTCCATGGAAAATATTCGAAGTTTTTTTCATTCAACGAAATTGACAGGTGTTTTTTCAGTGGGTTTAATCGATTGGCTAACGATTTGGATTGCTGTCGTGTTTTTGCAAGACGTTCTTATTATGTGTTCAACTGCCAAATGCGTTTATTAAAATGGAACCCCTTTTTTGACATTAAAGAGGAATCACCTATTGTTCCAGTTTGGTTGTCTATCCCCAATCTTCATGTGCATTTCTTTAACCCTGAATTCCTTTATGCGGTGGTCGGCCTATTCAATTGTCCTCTCCAATTGGATCAAGCTCGGCCTAGCTCTAGACCTTATGTTGCGTGTTCTTGTGGAAGTGGATATTACTAAAAAATATCCTAAGGAAATTTGGATAGGATCAAAAATATGGATATTTGCAAAAAATAGAATTTGAAAATTTTCCTATATTTTGTTCACAATGCAAAATTCATGGTCATGGCTTTGTCGATTTTATAGCTCACCCACATTTAGAAAAGAATTCTTTGGTCTCCAAATCTACCCTTGGTACTAAGGACAATGTGCAAGAAACATCAAAGGAGAGAGCCCCATTAAGCGAAAAATAAGCCCCAAACTCTTGGCATAAAATTGATCCAAAGTTGAATATGGCAGATCAATCCCTCATAGGCACAAACCTAATGAAGGATCATTTTCCTCATGGTGGAGCCAAGTCCCAAATACAAAATAGCGATAATAATGTTCCTAATTCCGATTCAGGATCTCCTCTTGTTTCTGATTCTCTAAATAATGCTAATTGTATTGCAATGTCATCTCCTCAGTAGCTAAAGATCAATTAAATGAGAAGGTTAGTTTGGAGGAGGTGCGATTTAGAGATAACTTTCACCGGATCTAGGGGTTTGTGTTCTTCCCCATTCTAACCCATCCACCAACTCTCTAACGCGGACCAAAATTCTAAAACTAAGATGCATCGAGAGAGCAATGAGTTGGAGAGGAGAATTGATAGGTAACCTTCAAGAATCTGGGCACAAACAAAATTGGAATCTCCGATCGAATGGTGAGGCGTTTGGAAAATGATTTTCATATTATCTCAAAAGGAAAACAAATCACATAAATCTAAATCCCTATCTTTGCCATAATTACTAGATCCGCTCTTCTCATCCTAAGTAATGGTCTCTTTCTTGATTTGGAATGAGGGATAGACTCCCTTCTCGTTTCAATAATAGACTTAGCAACTTAGTTCATAACCATAACATTTCTTTGTCGACAAATTGGAACCCTTTATTCTTCCTTCTAACATCCAAACTATGGCTAGAATGATTGGCTTTAGCAGTTCTTTTGCTAATTCAAGTAATAAAATTTGGATCTTTTAAAAAATCCTTTGAATTACATATTATTCAGGACCTTGACGAGGTTGTGAATACTCAAATCACATTTGGCAATTGGTCCTGCTTTGGATCCTTTGTCTATGCTTCCTACAATAAGTATGGTAGAAGGAACCTATGGAACGATCTGATTAATTTCTCGACATCTATTAATGCTCCCTGGTTCGTAAGTGGAGATTTTAATATTATTGCTTCCTCGGTGGAACGAAGGGGTGGAAACCCTCCTAACCCTTTATCTATGGAAGAATTTAATAATATGGCTCTTGATTGTCATTTGACGGATCTGGGTTTTAGTGGCCCCCAATTCACATGGAATAATCACAGAATGTAGAAAAGACTTGATAGGATCCTGCTTAATGATTTATGGATAAACTCTTTTCTGAATACATTGGTTGAACATCTTAGTAGAACCCTATCCGATCACTCTCCTTTGCTTATTTCCGTTAAGGCTAATACAGCATCCCCTCCTCTCTGTACTCCTTTACATTTTCAAAATATGTGGTTCCTGGATACTAGATTTAAGGAGGTGGTGGCTATTAATTGGGGAGATCCTTTTATCACGACTGCTTTGGGATGAAGAGACTTTGGCTGAAATTAAAAAGGCATAAACAATTGCTCAAATGGTGGAATAAAAATTGTTTCAAAAATATTTTCACTAACGTAAAAGAATTAGAACAAGAGGTCATATCATTAGAGGAAGAGGTTATTCTGGATCCTTCTAAGACTCTTTAATTAAACCAAGCCAAAGATAAATTATCCAAATATCAAGATATGGAGAAAAGTTTGGACAAAAGGCTTCTGCTAAGAAACTATCAGAAGGCGATAGGAATACCAAGTATTTTCATACGTTATTCAATAAGAAAAGAGCATTAAATTGCATTAAGAAAATTAAAAATTTTGATAATAGTTGGATTTCTGATGAAAATGAACTTGCTGAGTCGGGTGTTTCTTATTTCAATAACATGCTTAATAATCATGTGAGTGAGGAGGATTTGGCTAGTCCTGAGGTTATCCCCAAAATCATAACTGAAAATGACAACATAATGCTTACATCCTTACCTTCTGAAGATGAAATTACATCAACCATTCAGAGTATGAATATAGATTACGTGGCTACGATGGATTCACTCTCTTTTTTCAAAAATGTTGGAATGTTATCAAAGATGATGTGGTTAAAGCGGTTCTTGATTTTTTTAGAGGGACCACCCTCCCCAAATTCTTCTCTAGTACTTCCATTGTACTAATTCCTAAAATCAAAAAACCTGAACATTGGAATCAATTTAGGCCCATAAGTCTTTGCACATTCTTCAATAAGCTCATATCCAAGATCCTTGCTAAAAGATTGGGTATGCTACTTCCCAAAATCATTTCTCCTAATCAAACTAGCTTTGTTATAGGTCGCTCTATTTCGATAATGTATTATTGGCTCAAGAAATTGTCCATGATTTAAACACTAAAGTTCGATGTGGGAATCTAGTCCTTAAATTAGACATATCGAAGCATATGATAACATTAGTTGGTCAATTATCTACAAAATTTTATCTTTATTTGGCTTCTTTGACTCCTTCATTAATTTAATTAAGAATGATATTGAAAATTCTGGGTTTTCCTTACTTATTAATGGTAAGATCTATGGCTTCTTTGGATCATCGCATGGTATCAGGCAGGGGGATCCCCTTTCCCCGGCCCTTTTCATTATTGTTGTGGAATATCTTTCTCGTAACCTTAAACTTATGTTTCTCAGAATGCCCAACATGTGCTACAAGACTAAGGGTGGTTTTCCTATTTCTCACCTTTGCTTTACGGATGATTTCATTATCTTCTGCAATGGGTCTACCTATTACATTAAGAAATTGTATAAATTTCTTATTCATTTTGGGAGGAGAGTGGTTTTAAAATTAATCTGATAAAAGTGGCTTCATTACTAATAACTCGATCCCTATTCCCGTGATTAACAATATCAAGAATATCAGGTTTTGAACAATATACTCTTCTTATTAAATATCTGGGTACCCTTTATATCTGGTGCTAAAAAATATTTCCTTTTGATGAAGTAATTCAAAAAATCTATAAGAAAATCTCCTCATGGGAATTCCACCTTCTTTCTTTTGGAGCCGATTAGTCCTCATCAAAAGTATTCTCTGCTCCTTACCCTTATATCTGCTTTCCACTATTGTCCCTACCACAGCTATTATTAATAAGATAAACCAGATTTTTAATAAATTCTTCTGGGGATCAAACTCATCATCTAAGAAAACACACTGGGCTAGCTGGGACAAGTGTTGTGGCACTTCGAATGAAGGTGGCCTAGGTTGTAAAACTTTATAAGAGTTCATCAAATGTTTTTCACATAAAATTGGTGGAACCTTAGAAGTAATTATAGCTTATAGTCAAATTTTATGCTTTTTAAATACTGTAAGGGTAAACATCCATTAATTTGTAGCTTCAAAATGGGAGACTCTCCTGGGTGGAAGAGACTTTGTAACATTAAGTGGGAGGCTGGAGAGCTTATATCATGGGGTGTTAATTCTGGTTCATCCTTTTTTGGCAAGATAATTGGCTGGGTGAGGGTTCTATAGATGCACTACTTAACACCCATTCGATCGAAAGGATTAAAGTAAGTTATTTCATTACTCAAAACTCTTGGAATATTGCTCAACTAGGAGCCTATGTCCCTAATACTATCATCAAAAAAAGTTTTGAATATCATCCCTACAACTAATAAAATGGATCAAATTCTATTCAACAAATCCTGGAGACTTTGTTTTAAGGATGTATGGCAGACTATTAGATCTAACAATCAAGACTCTCCAATATTTTCCAAAATCTGGTGTAACGTTATTCCAACCTCCTTTTCGGTTCTCACTTGGCGTATTCTTAAACAATATATTCTGTGGATGCCATTCTAAAAAGGATTCCATCTCCTTCTAAGTGTCAATGTTGTTTCCACGTAGAAACTTTCACTGCTAAAGTATGGCACTGGTATGATAGTTTGTTGAACACTTTACTATTTGATGGATCCCTTTCTATCATAAATCTATTTAATAACTTTCTATCCTATGCCCTGAAAGGTCATGTCAAATGTGTGCTTGCTATTACTCTATTGTGGTATATCTGGATGGAAAGAAATGAAGCTAAACATAATGACATTCCCATGAATTTTCAATGCATCATTGCTAAAGCTAAAGATAAAATTTCCTCCCTTTACAAAGCTAAACTTCTCCAACCGTCGAGTATGAAAGATGTTAAACGATTGTCTCATTATCTTGGGATTTCTCTACTGTCGACTGAATTTGATTATATTTGTAAGACTATTTATTGGACTAAACCTCAAAACCATACTATTAAGGTTAACATGGATGGTTCGGTTGCTAATGGTTTCTATGGATGTGGGGGTATCTTAAGAGAATTTAAAGGAAAGATGATTGCCGCTTTTGCTATTCCTTTAAGACCTTGTTCTGTTCTTTTTGCTGAACTCTATGGCCTTCACTATGGGATATTATTATGCATTGAAAAGATTTTAAAAAATATGGCTTGAAACTGATGCTTTACTGCTCTTGAATTTACTAAAATCTGGAGCTCATGATAATGCTGAAGTATATTATACTCTCAATCATACAAGAAGGCTTCTTACTTCCCTTGGTGCAAAGTCCTCTATGGTTAAATTATTTTTCAATGATAATATTCCCCACTTATTAAGAGTGTTTTGTGAATTTAGATAGATATGGTCTCCCCTATGTTAGGAAAATGTAAGCTTCTATGTTTGGAACTTAGATATTGTATTGGTGGAGATTTCCCATCTTTTCCATCTCTTTTGCAATTTTATAATACTAGATTCACTCTATATTTTTTTACTCGATTTTTGAGGAACTTGTCCCTTGATGTTTTAATAAGATGGTTTTGATGGTTGGAGAGGAAATTCCTCCATCTTTGGGTGGGTCGTGGGTTGTTTATCATCCATTGATGCTAGAATGCTACCTAAGACTCCTTTAAGAATGCTGCAGCCCAAGTATAGAATCAATTTTCTCTGGGCTACGGGGAAAAAGTTTGTATGATGTTATCTTTTTCTTTATTAGATGGAATATGGATATCATTGGTTACTTAGTGATGAGGTGGTGTTTTATTCCATCGGGTAGGAATTATTTTCTTTGTCCAAGAAGTACTGTTGATTGCCTTTTAACCTTTGTCTTTTTATTTCTTTTCTATTTTTGTTTCTGTTTCTTTTTGGCTGGTTGTTGCCTGGTCTTAGTATATATTCTCTGGATTGGTTGGTGTGGTTTTTTATTGATAAAAGAGGGAAATGTTTGTTTCTTTGGTGTTTGTTGTCTCCCTTTGGTTGTGGATTGTGAGTCTGCCTTGCATGTTGCAATGATAGGGCTCATAATAAAATTTCTAACTGTATATTCATCAGAGATTTCTTATGCCTATCCTGGGTTTATTACATGGAGGTTGTCGTTGTCTATTACCCTGCTTTCTTTCTCATGTTGGTTATGCCATGATCTATAAACATATTTTGATGGCTCGAGTTGTAAGGTGATTTGGTTTCATCCAGGGATAGCAACTACTTTTATTTACTTTTATATCAAGGTTGTGAGCTTTATAATTTTCTTGAATGGACGGTCCTCGGTTTGTTTTCAAGGTGTCAATTTAATCTCCTGATTTGGATGGTAGTAGCATATGTGTGGTACCCCTGGTAGGATGCATATGTTTGTGGTTGTCCCAAACTAGTGAATTGATTCTTGTAACTGCTTTCTCCGCATTATGGTTTTCAAATATAATTATTTCATTATGGGTACTTCTGGCATTCAAGATATTTGCGCCTTTTATTGCAAGTTCTAGCTAATTTTGTTGGATCAAAGCTCTTTTACTCCTCTCGCTTGATGCGGATATCGCCGCAAAGGTTTGTTTCTTGGGGTTTGTATTTGCTTTTGTTGTGTGAGTTTTGCACTTAGATAGGGTTTTACTCTTAGGTTGATTGTAGCTCTTGAGCCCTCTGAAGTTTAACCCCTTTAAGGATCTTGTAACCTTTTTTTTTAGCAATAAAATTCCCCTATATGGGGTTCCAAAAAAAAAAGAATAAATATATTCAAAAAAATTTGATAAAATTAATTACATTTATATTAAAAGTATATTCATTTAAAAAATATTTATGTAAGAGCATCTAAGGGTCATGTACGCCTCCCGCCACCAGATGTCAAAACCTTCGATTTTACATTACATTTTGTCAATCAAACCAAAAAAACATAGTCATGAATTTGTAAAGCTCTCAACTAAATAATTATAAAGTAATCATTTTATGCTGAATTCATTTTACACTGCATTCCTTTTACACTGCATTCCAAATGCAGTAACCAAAATCTTAGACTTACTAACAAACGCACATCATCTACCAACATGAAGCTTCCTTAGCAAAGCATCCTTAGTATAGGCTAAAATTCAACTCTACTTTCTTATAACTTATAATTCTCTCTCTCTCTCTCTCTCTCTCTCTCTGTGTGTGTGTGGCAATTGATGTAACCAGAACTCTCTAAGTACATTTTATTTTCTTAAAACATTACATTTAGAAATATTCTTAATTCATTATTGATTAAGTGCATACTAATCTAGATGTAGTCTTCTTTAGATATTGAAAGATTCAACTAGAATATAATTATTATTTATATAAAAATTGTACTTTATTGACAAAAAAAGTAATTCTATTTTGTGAAAAATGTAAACTTAAAAAGTTTTTCATATGAAAGAGTGATTATGTATATTTTATTATTTATTATTATAAAGATTAATTCTAATTCATTTGAAATCAAGATATATACAATAATTGTTAAATGAATCACATCAAAAAAGAAATAAAAGAATATTTAAAAGCTTCATGATCGAGATTTTTGCTACACATAAGTGTAAATGTAGTATCATATATTCTTCCAATAAATACTTTTTTTAATAAAATTTTCACTGAATGAGTAACATTAAAATGCCTTTAAACATAACATTTAAGTGTTTACTTATAGGGGTTTATATTAAGATAATGTTGCACATGGATATTATTATTATTATTATTATTATTATTATTATTATTATTATTATTGATGATATGCTTGGCGCTTAAACGATATATATTTAATAGTTGTGGTATCATTTATGTGTCACATTTGATTCTAATCACTTCACTTTAAAATATACCCTAAATATTTGTTAGGTTGTATTACATTGACCTATGCAATAAAAATATTTATTATCTCGAGTTGATGTGTTTTGATAGGTATTTTCTTGAGCACATTTATTGAAGAAAGATTTGTGCATTGTAACACCTTCTCTAATTATGGAAAGAAAAGAATTTTGTAAACTTAATTAATGTAGTAAATTATTTTATTTGGGCTAAGCCCTAATTTTTTTTTTCATTTCGATTTAATTTTCATATTGTTGGAAATTTTAGATATGAGCTCATATATATATATATATATATATATATATATATATATATATATATATATATATATATATATATATATATATATATATATATATATATATATATAAATAATCATTTTAAACCTATTAATTTATGATTAATAAAAATATTAATTTTTTTAGGTTTTGACGACTTATTAAATTTGTATGGAATATTTTATTTTTATAATAGACTAAATATTTTATTTTATTTTTATAATAGACTGAAATAAAATGAAATGCAATAAATAGTATCATTATCCTCCTAATATTTATTTTTAATCGCAATTATTTACTCAAAAGAAGATGATCAGTCATTTCATCTAATAAATATTAATCGATCACATATTTATCCGAAAACAATTGACTTCAGTTAATATTAATTTCAACCTTACATGGTTTGCTTTATATGCAATTAGTTCCAATGGCTTGTTAAAAAAAAAATTTATCATATTAAAGCAACGGTAATCATTTAGGAGTGTTTTAATTATTCAATTTAATCCTCTGAATACAAGTTAAGTCATGTTTACTATAAATGAATTAAATGATATTCATATAATATTGATTAAATCTAATTGATGGGCCTTGTAATTTAAATTTAAGAAAGCCCATTTTCAAGTGATTATAACATTCTATATTTTATTTTATTTTTTAAATTATTTAACTTCTAAGAATATTATATGTATATGTATTTATTTATGCATATAATATAAATAAGTTTAATATTAGTTAATGTATGAACAGTATATATGCATATATGATGTGAAATTTGTCTCTAGAGATCTAAGTTTAATTATTTTTTCTATTTCTATTGATATTCATTATTCCAAAATAATTGAAATTGAAATAATATGTCACTAAAGTCACCTCTATTATATTAATTTATTTAATTTTAAAATATATGAATATTTAAGGAAAAATATTTTTAGTTGGATTCTATGCGTAATAAATATATGATAATTTTATATTAATCATGCATGTAATATGTCCATCCAAATAAATACATATTATTAGCGTAATTATTATCAATATCTATTGACTCTAATTTTAAGGGTATCATGTACAAATTATTATTTCTATGAATGATTAAATTGTAATGTTATATTAGGTATCTTATATGAATCCATCTTATTAAATGTCATTTCAAGCATATATATAATTGATATTTTATTTATATTATATATGCATAAGAAAATGATAATGTTATTAATTGTGAATTTTTTTGTAATTTTAGTTAATGTTTCTTCAATGTGTATCAATTTGAATAACATTTCAATACTTAACGACACAAACTTTAAGAAATAGAAAAAATATAATACCATAATTCTTGGGTATATAGATCATGACTATGTTATCCGGACTAAACATCCATCTGCCATAATTGCAAAAAGTACTATTAAACAAATAGCTAATTTTTAAAAATGAGAGCTCTAACTCTATGAATTCTATGATCATGAAGGATTATATTTAAGAAATCATAAGAAGTGAAATGTTTGATGATAAATATGCTAAAAAGTTTCTAAACTAAATAAGAGATCATTTCGTTAGTTCTAAAAGGTCGAAGTGAGTACTGTTATTAATAAGCATATTTCAATGCATTATAAAGGCAATGAAAATGCAATGAAGTATATTATAGAGATGTCTAATTTTGTTATTAAATTGAGAGCACTAAAATTAGAGATGTTTGATGACGTTCTTATGCACTTAATTTTGATCTATATTTCTGTACAATTTAATCTTTTATAATACTCGAAAGAAAAAATAGACTCTCAATGAGTTTATTGTTGTGTGTGTTCAAGAGAAAAAAAGATTGAAACAATATAAGATAGAAAGTGCTCATTTAGTTATTTTTTATCGTGGCATTATTGCTAAAAGAAAAAGAATTTATAAAAGTAAAGGAGTTACAGATAAAGGGACTTTAAAGCTTAAGGTACAACATAAATAAGATAACACTATCACTTATTTCATTTGCAAAAGGCATCATGTGAAAATGATTATCCCAAATATTCTAACTCAAAATAAAAGTGTAAACTTCTCAACTTTGCTTATTCTAATGTTAATTTATCCTCAATAGCAAATCACACTTGGCAAATATATATAAGTGTAACTGCTCACATAAGTGTGACTATGTGGGGTTGTCTAAGAAGTCTGATGTTGAAAGATTTATTTATATAAAAAAAAATGAAAATAATGCTACACTTAAAGAAATATTCTTATACAGATTATATTTAGAATTTAAATTTATTTTTGATTTAAATGAGACATTTTATGTATCATTATTTAGACAACATCTAATTTTAATTTCTTATTTAAAAAAAGATGGTTATTTTAGTTCATTTAAAAATAAAAAATTAATCTTTTCAGTATTTAAATATTATTATATGGGTTCCTTAGTTGATAATCTATATAAATTAAATATTTATGCTTCATGATTAATGAAAAATTGCATGCAAGTTATTTTAGTATAAAGCAAAAAATTAATGAATAAAAATTCATATATGTTATGGCTTAAGAGTTTAGGATATATTTCTAAACAAAGAATTAAAATATTTATGTCCGATAGAATTCTTGATTCTCTTGATTTTTAGATGATAAAGTCTATATTGAACCCATCGAGGGAAAATAAATAAATATTAAAAAAATTGGTGGCAATAGAGTTTAAGAGTCTTGGAATTAATTCATACTAATATATTTATGGTCCTTCCTTACAACTACTCAGAATGGTCAATAATATTTTATTACTTCCATAGATTATTATTCTCATTTTATGCATTTATACTTGTTATATGAGAAGTAACAATCATTGGATGTATTTAAAGTTTTAAGGCTACATTTGAAAATCGCTTAGTAGGAAAATAAAAACTATCAAATCTTACCGTAGTGAATACTATGGTAGATATAATGAATCAGATGAACAATGTTCAAACCCTTTTGCGAAATATTTAGAAGAATGTCTCATCATTCCTTAATATACCATACTAGGAACTCTAGGTCAAAATGGTATAACTAAGAGGTGAAATCAGACCATATTGGATATGGTTAGAAATATGATAAATCATTCTTTTTTATCTGATTCACTTTGGAAAGAAGTCTAAAATATTATAGTTTACATCCTTAATAGAGTTCCAAGTAAAGTAGTAGTTAAAACCTCATATGAATTATGGATTAGGCTTGGTATTAATCATCTTCACATCTAGGTTTGTCTAGATCAAGCTAAGTCATATAAGCTTAATGAGAGAAAATTAGACTCAAGAAAGTTAGCTATTATTTTGATGGATATTAAAAAAAGTCGAATGATTTTAAGTTTTATGATTTTAAATAAATCCTTTTAAGATAAACAATGCTAAATTTATTGAGGTTGTTGAATATGATGGGAGCAATAAACTTAAGAATTTTATATTTGAAGAACGATATGCAACTCTAAATACAATTACAATAGGAAATGATTAAACAATTAGAAAATTTTACTTGATATTATTCATGTTGTAAATATAGATAATCAAAATATATTTGAGTTAACTCCCACTCATATTGAGGAGTCACAACAACCTCAAACTGAAGTTTCATTAAGAAAATCCTCTATAGAGAGGAGATCAACAATGATGATTATGTTGTGTATCTCCAAGAACATGAGTTTAACATTAGATTGGAAAATGATATAATCTCTTTTAGTCAAGTCCAACAAAGTTCAACTCCTATAAAAGGATAGAAGCTATAGAGAATGAGATGAAATCAATGAAAGATAATGATGTTTAGGATCTTATCAAATTATCTAAATCAACAAAATTGATGGGTTGTAAATGGGTTTTTAAAATTAAACAATATTCAAAAGACAACGTTAAAAGATATAAAACACGTCTAGTCATCAAAAGTTTCACTCAAAAAAATGGCATTGATTATAAAAAGATTTTTTCTTCAGTTTTTTTAAAGATTCATTTAGAATTATTTTGTCACTATTAGCTCATTATGATTTAGAATTACATTAAATGAATGTAAAAACTGCATTTTTCAATGATGTCATTTTAAAAATTATATATATGGTGTAACTAGAAAATTTTCAATCTTCTAATTTAAAATATCTCGTATGCAGATTAAAAAAAAAAAATCCATCTACGATTTAAAGAAAGCATCCTCAATGGTATAAGAAATTTAATCAAATGATTACATCTTTTGATTTTAAAAAATACTATGTTGGCCTCACTTTTGGAGTGAGCTTTCTTCATCTTAGACATAGGACTCATCTAGACATTAAGAGTTCCTTAGTCTTAAGATACTTCTAGTGATTAGGTGAACGCTTAACCTAATCCTAGAGATTTAGAAGAGTTAGACATAGGAATATGTTATGCCTTAAGGGTATTAGAAAAATATTCCTACCTGTAGCTTGAACCATATACTCAATTCCTTCTTTCAAATCAACTTCAAATTCAAATCAACTTCAAATTCAAATCAACTTCAAATTCAAACCAACTTCAAATTCAAATCAACTTCAAACTCAAATTAATTCCAACTCAATTGATTTTTTTTTCAAATTGAAATCAAATTCAAAATCCAAATCATGAATCAATTCCAAATGATTGAAACTATGATCAATTTTTAAATCCAAAATCTTTCCTAAGCCTTTGATTTCATCTTGGGGACATAGCTCAAATCAAATCCAAATCACTCCAAACTCAAAAGATATTTTCATAACCCATTTATATTCTCATTTATATTCTTAAATATAAATGAAATATAAATTCAAATAACTAAAACTAAATTCAAAACTCAAATCCAAATCTAACCAAAATCTAACTTATGCTCTTTCAAGTCAAATTCTTGAACTTAACAAAATCATTCTCAAATCAATCCAAACCTTTGGATTCCCTCTTCAAACAATCATTCCTTCAATCACAAACTAAATATAAACATAAACTTCAATCATCAAATCAAAATCAAACTAACCAAGTCAAACCCTTGTTCACCCTTTTAACTTGAAATTGTCAAATGAATCAAAACCCATTTGACTCCAAATCACTTCAATTGGTTATATTTCAATCATAAGTCCATATGTGAGTTCAACCAAACTTGAATCAAGCCTTGATCAAGCCAATTGACCCACTTAGGCTCACTTGACCCAAAGTGACATAAAGCACCTTCAACCCAAATTGGATTTAACTAAGCCCATCTAAGCCTCACATTATAAGCAACAATCATCCTAGGATGATCAATCACTCAAATTGGGTCAAACCAAGTCAAACTTAGCCTAAATGAAACCTCAACTAGCCAAATCCACCATAAACTAAATTGATTGAAACCACTGATCTAAACCAATTCATAATCAATGATTGAACATGACCATGCCATAAATTGAGCTAAACCTAGCCTAATTGGCCACTTGAACTAAGTTGACCCAAGTTGAAGTCAAATTGGTCAAATCTTGATCTAAGCCAAATTTATTACAACCAATGGGTCAAATTCATTCTAAATCACTTGTTGAACTTGACCAAAGCTTCAATTGGCCAACTAAATCCAACCTAGCCCAATTGATAATGAACCCAACTTGACTTAAAAGGTCAAATCATCTTGATACTAAACACCAAATTGATTGAAATCAAAACTTGCAAAATATTTCAAATAATCCTAAGTCAACCCATGACCAAATCAATTGGATCAAATGGGTCAAATTGGTCAACTTGACCCATTTAACCTAAATGAACTCAATGAACCAAAGTCAATTCTAAATCAAATTGAAACAAACCAATGACATCCATAAGTTACAAATGATCATTCGAACTTGACCTAACCCATGGTTTGATTTGACCAATTGGTCAATTTAAGTTGACCCATTTTGACCTAAATGGGTCAGCCAAATCATATCAAATCAACTCCAAATTTTTTGAAATTTGGCCCAACCTATTTTTAATACATCTCAAATGTTCCTAAATAAAAATCAAGGCCAAATGACCATTTTACTCTTGGGTCAAGGGGTAACCTATGGCCAAATTCATTTGGAATTTGGCCAATTACTTCTCATGGCCACTTGGCATCCTCTTAGTGGACCACATGGACACCAAGAAGGGTCTGAACATGAACCAATGGGTTTTGGGTCAGCCACCCAACCCAAAGCCCCAACCCAATGGAAATTCTCCACTTGGATCACCTATGACCTAGCACATGTGCACTTCCCCTCCTCCACTCCTCACCAAAATGGAAGCACATGGAGTCTCAAAAAACAACCCATTAAATTCAAGCAATTGAAGGAAAATAGCAAGATGGCTCTCAACAATTGGGAAAATAAACACTCATTCCTCACAATTGATAGAGCCTTAGGAACTCTAAGAAATCTTTTCCAAGTTTTTCTAAGCATTCCCAAGTTCTATTGAATTTCTCCTTCTCTTCAGCGTCAAATAAAGGTGAGGTGGTGGTGCTCAATTCTCCACCAAATCCAAATCCACTTTGCAAGCACCATCAAGGAAGCAAGTCGAGCTCACCCAAAGTGTTTCTCAAGCATCCAAGCCTGGAAGGAGATTTGATCCTGGCTTGGATGTTCTTCCACCACACCTCTTGTTGTGGATGAATCTACCTAGTTTGGGTGAGCTCAATCAAACCATGGAGAATGGGGATATCTCCCAACTTGAGGGATGAATCAAGGCTCCATCGCATGTTTTAAATGGGCGACCATGATTAAATCTAGCTAGATCTCTAATTTAAACCCTTAACAAGGATTAATCCTAGATCTTTGATTAGGTGGCCTAGAGAAATGCACGTTGCAATGATGTATGCGTGTATAAATAACTAATCCCATCGCATTGGAAAGCATATACGTGAGCGATCCACATGGCGTGATTAGTTAATTAAGGTATTCTTATTATCCTTTAATCACAAAATTTCATAAATTAATAACTAAATATAAAAAATCCATGAAATACAAACTCAAGTTCATTTTAAAGATAATTCAAAGGGAAATAATATAAAATTAAGATAAACTAATTTTGACAGATTTCACTCAATTTTGGTTTTATTGAGAATGTAATTATATTGCTCCTTATTATTTATTTAATTAATTTCAAACTTCCTAGAGTTGATTAGTGGGATGACCTCTCCCATGATTTTCTTGAAATTTATTGTGGGATTAGAGAATTGCTTGATTCACCCCTACTCACTCTCTTAATTAATTAAGTGATTAATTAAACTATTAAATAGTGATGAATCCATTAATTAAGTTTTCTAATCACGTTAAAATAGTTAATAGACTTAGGGAATGAGATTAGGATTCCATTTTCAATCTCTTCTCCCTAAGTTCACTCCATTTGGAAAACATTTAATCAAGTTGTAATTAATGGCTTAATCACTTCATTAATAAATTCAATTAATCAAAATTCAAAATCAAATCATTATAGAACTTTGCATATTAATTCTTGGGTAGATTCTTAGGTGTTCAATAACATAAGAGGCTTCAAAGGAAATTATATCCAATCTACATGCGTGGGATGGTTATGAAAGTACTTAATTAAACCCTTTAGTTTAATTAATCAATAATTATGAGCCAATTAAATTAGGCCCCTTTATCTTAGGTGCATTGCTGATTTAAATTCCATGTGGTTGCATATCATATGTTGGCTCATAATTTCTTGGTTAATTATGTTAAAGTGGTGTAGGTAGTAATTAATGGATTTAATTCACACCTTAACCTAAACAAAATATAAAATCAATCTAATTGTTCTAAAAATTAAACTAAACCAATTCATACATGGGGGAAATAGGTTAAGACCAGCAAACTCTTTTCACATTTTCTAACTCAAATCAAATCTAAAAATAGAAATATCTTTAAAGAATTTTTATTTACTTTGAATAATCTTATCTTATAGGATTGTCCTTAGGAATTAATTAGGGTGAATGAAGTCATATTCTTACATCACTTTATTTCTTTCTAAGCATGATAAATATTGTGTGCCATATAAAATCATGCATTCATATCTTTGAAAAATCAAATAAATGAAATATTTCCTTTATGTCAAATTACATGTTTGGCTCAAGTAAGAATATGAGTGGCTATTATCATTATTAAACCAAAATTATTTTCAAAACTTATAAATCAAAGATTATAAATAAAGATATGCTACTTATAAGTACTTATAAGCATGTGATTATAGTATAAGATGTGTTCTTTTTGTGATTTTCTTCTCCTTTTTAGCATGGATTTGAATAGGATTTGTAAAGTGTATAATTAATTTGAAAAGAACATAACACTTGCCTAAATCTATTCTTATGCATTTTTATGTTATGACTTAAGAAAAATCCCCACATTTACATCTAATTCATACAATCAAACAAACACAAAATCTTTTACATGATTCTTCATCCATATGTTTATTTTTGTACATGCACATGTATTTAAGAAAAGTGATATATTAGTATCGACATCCATTTCGAGACTTTAAGTATCCCCAAGTAGGTCTTGTACCTTGCACCCCATGTGTAGAAAATAATAAACATACTCACTTATTTCTTTTATACATGTAAAGGTGCATTTGATTAATGGATAAAAAAGTCCCTCTTTTCTAAATAATAAAACATACATTCATGGAAATATCCAAATTTTCTTAAGAAACATCTCTTTGCATTCATCATTAAGTGTGTTTGAGATTTGCATTGCATGTATAGCTATGCTTAGGTGTTTTCATATGTGTGGTATACATGTTAGAAATAAATAAATTGTTGTGTGTTATGTGATAAGAATTCACCTAAGATGCCTTTCCTATTGAATAGATTTATTTTGAGAAAATCTAAACTTAGGGTTAATTAAAACATATAATAAAATATTCACTAAAAAAAAATTAATGAATCTACCTTAGAAGTTACTTAAGGTGGAGATGAAAGAGAAGTTCTCTTCTCTTTTCTTCTCTTTATAATTTTAGTAAATAAGTATAGTTCATTAAAATCAAATCAAATCATCAAAATAAAATTAACAAATCAACTAAAAAACCAACATCTAAGTTGAATCCTCCACACTTAGAAAATTCCAACCTTAAAGCCTAGCTAATGTCCTTAAATCACACACACATTAGGCTAAGTCAATTTATTTCTATGTTAGAGGCATAGTTTGATGCGATTTTATTTTGTGATGTAATATTTTTAGGATATTATCATGTGTGTAGAATGGAGAGTAGGATGATCTTAGTCTAATCATCTCATCTAGGGATTGTGCTTAAGGCACTATAATAAAATATATATAAATAATTTTGTGCAGCTTGCTTATATCCCTAAGCATGATCCAAACTAGGATAGGTGGACTTGATTACCCATGTGTGGAGTACTGAGTCCAAAATTATTCTTATAACTTCTTGGGTTGTATGGTATGTTTAGCTAATATCTGTTTTGCAAGTTTAGTTAGATTAATCTTTCCCATTTTAATGTAATTTTGTATTTAAGATTAAGAATGAATGTTATGGGGATGAAGGTGAACATTGGTCATAAGACTCTTATGTACCATGTGAAACCTTGAGCAAACTATATCCCAAGTCCAAATGAAGAAAGAAAGAAAGAAAGAAAGAAAGAAATGAAGAATGAAGACCCCATAACATGAATTCTTTCTAAATTGTAATTATTCTTTGTAATCTAGGTTGTATAAGGGTAGAGCTAGGCTACCCACTTTTCTTTTCAGTTTGTGCATGGAGAGACCACATCACTCTTATTCTTTTGCACTAGTTTTATAAAATTTTTTTGGTGTTTGTTTAGCTTGTGCATTAAGATGACATGATTTTCTAGTTTCTTCATTGATTGATGAATGACCTAGATAATTAGACTCTTTGGAAAAAATAAATTTTATTCAATTAATCAACTCAAAATTAAAATTAACTCATAACCTCACCTAAAAGCTTAGGACATAAATCAAGATAATAAAAGAATTAGCACCCCTTAGCTTGATGTATGTCTCACATCATGCATAAAATATATTGCTTCACTCTTGTTAATGGAGGGCTTCCACCTTTGCATGAGAAAATGGCTTGACCTTTGAGACCCATGGTGAAAATGCACCTCCTTCTTACTGATTTTAGCCTATAATAAAACTTCTTATGCATTAGGCATATGAAATCTCATAACTGTGTCAAATAAATTATCCAAAATTATAATAAAACTTAACAAAATTAGCATTAGATTAAGTCATTTATTCATGCCCTTCATGATCTAGTCTTTTAGGGGTATGTTTAAGGACTTAATCTCTTTCTAAATAAACAATAGCCTAGCTATCTTGCAATTTGTCTAGTATTTAAAATCATAGGAGAGTTAGTTCAGAGCATGTTGATGATTTATCCTCTCTTGTGGAGGTAAACAATATACACATTTTGCCTTAGATTTTGGGTCATGCTTTGACTCGCCAAATCTCCCTAGATTTAGGTTGAGGTCGATGTTTTCTTTGCTATAAGCATAAATCCTCACCTCTTAGGCTTTTCCATTATCTTGTGTTATGGGATTGTAAGCCCTAGATTTCTAATAAAATTCAACTCAAACAATTAAATCTCTTCAAATTTTAAAATATGAAGCTCAACCATAAGATAGTTTAGGATACTAAGTTTCCTAGCATCTGAGCATACTCATCTCCATTTGGTTTTGATAATAACTCCATCCTTTTGATCAATCTCACTTGATCTTCTAAAAATAACCAATTTGTTGATAGTCCTATCTTTGAAATCTTTGGAGACAATGATCATTTACCTTAATCGAGTATTTTTAAGGAATCTCATTCTTTATGATGTAATTAACAATGGGGCTTGCCTCCATAGGGAACTTTCGGTTTAAAATAAACCCTTTACTTTTCATGTAAAGTAGGAGAAGAATCTCTGGTACATTCAAAGACCCATTGTCCTTAGTCCTTAATATTAGGTCTGTAGGATGGTGACTTATCTCGATAGTACATCATTCCTCAATGTCGTATCTTGATAAGAACATCTGGATCTACATGGCGTCCAACATACCAAAATTTTTCAAATTCCCCAAAGAGTTTGAGAAATAAAAATAAATACTATGTATTTATCACAAGATTAGTGAGAGTAAATTCAATATTTTAATGCTATATGTTGATAATATTCTAATGGCTAGTAGCAATATGGACCTTTACATGAAAATAAGAGATTTCTTTTAAATTAATTTAAAATGAAAGATCTTGGGAATGCTCTTTTATATTGGGTATACAAATTCATCAAGATCGTTCTTTTTTTATACTTAGTTTATCACAAACAACATATATAAAAGAGCTTAGTAGATTTGGAATGAAAGATTGTGCAAAAAAAGATACACACATCGAAGGTGATAAGTTCATTTACTTCATTTCTAAGAAATTAATTAAAAGAAAGAGATAGAAAAGATCCCTTATGCATCAGTATAGAGTCTTATCTATGTTCAAGTTTGAATACTTTAGATATTACATATATTATTGGAATGATTGATAGATATTTAAGTAACCCAAAATGAATCATTGAAAAATAATAAAATGGGTTATCGTATCTAACAGATTAATATATTTTATGCTCACATATAGATGATCATTTAGAGATCTTGGGGTACTCTAATTTTGATTTTGTTGATTGCCTATTGTAGAAGATCCACTTTATACATTATTTTCATATTAGCTAGAGCTATATCTTAGAAGAGTGTTAAATAATCAATCATAGTTTTTTCACTATGAAAGCATAATTTATAGCTTATTATGAGGCATCAAATTAAGGAATATGACTGAAATTTTATTATCGATAAATATATTTGATGTAATAGAGATCATTAAAAATAAATTATGATATGAGCAGCTAAGTTGTATTCAAAGAATAAGAGAAGTTCGTCAAAATCAAATCATATTAACATAAAATTTTTTATTGTAAAAAAAAGGTTCTGAGTTCTCAAGTATCTATGGACCACAAATCTTTTGATTGTAGATTTACTTACAAAAGATTTACCACCTAAATTATTTCATAAATATGTGACTCGTATGAGAGTTATTTACTTTGATAATATGCTAGAATAGTATGAGTTATTTTATGATATTTAATAATTTTAAACATGTTTTTTCTGATCACACTAAAGTATTATTATTTAAAACTCTAAAATAAACTTATGTAACTATATTTATAACTTTTTTAAGTTATTAAATGATTGGAAATATGTATGTATATGATCACATAAAATTTTCATGCTACACATCCATACTTGATCTATGTTGTTAATCATATTGATTTAGTGATCATTGATGAGTCTTGTTATAAAAAAATTATAACAAATATCACTTTGATTATATATCAAGTTTGTTAATGACCCAGATTGTCTAAAGATATTTTTTTGTGAAGATAGCAAATATAAAGCTCTTAAGATATTAATAATGTATGAGGCGAAGTGGAAGATTGTTGGAAATGTTGGATGTGGGCTTACACACACACACAAGAAAATATAAGGGTTTGTGTAAATATAATAATAATAATAATAATAATAATAATAATAATAATAATAATAATAATAATAATAATAATAATAAATGGGCCTAAGTAGGCCCTATTTTATATGGATTGGTTTTTTAGTTTAGTTATAGATGAATTTTGGAGGGTTTTATTATCTTATTTTATATATAAGTGCATTTTGATTTTATAGTTTTCTTCATGACAACATTGAATTAATTTTGTTAATTACAATCTAATATTTTGATTAGATTATAGTTCTCAATGTTGGATACAAGATTATGTTGCTTACTACATTGTTTTTTTTTTGTTAGTTAATAATTATTACATGGGTTAATATATATATATATATATAGATATATATATGCCACACAATTCTTATGTATTTATATATTTAATACATAAACTTCAAATTTTACATATATATAACACCCCAATCTTAAAAATCATATGAAAAATATCATCATCACTTACTTATTAAATGTAAAATGTACATTTTAAGCATAAAAATATTATATAAGTAAATATGTAACTTTAGGTATTAGATTTGTTAATATATAGAAATTGTGTATTGTAAATCTTTCATATATATGTATATATATATACATATATATACTTATTTATTTATTTGTGTTTTAGTTAGATTGTTGGCAAAGAGAAAGAGAGTAATAAATTGTATGACAAACCAATATGTCATGGAAATGGCTAATTGTTCATAAGATTGAGTTTGTAAAATTGATAATTATAAATTTATAATCAACAAATAAAAAATTATACATCCATTTTGTTTCACTTTGATTTCAAACAATTCTTTATAGTTGATGTCCCATTTTAGATAGCATGCCTCACGTAATTTTCCTAATTATGAATCTTATCAGTCTGATTTTAATCCACAACAATATTTACACCATACCATAAGCCTTGATAAGATTTTATATCTCACTCTAATGAAATTGATTGGCCTCACGTAAGGATGATCTTAATAGGCCTATTAGTTATGATGGTTCAATATATGTCTTCTAGACTAACTAATATTAAGATATAGACTATCATATTAGGATAATAGTATCTCAAGTATAGTTTTTTTATGTTGATTTTGATAAATTAAAGTATAAACATATCATCAATATCAAGAGTGTCACTTAGATATATCTTAGAATGTATATAACCTTAAGGAGCAAAGTCCCTTTCAAAGAATGATCAACTCAAATTAACTACTTAATTTAACATGATCTTAAAGCTTTGATTTATGAATATTTTACATTAATTTAAGTAAGATTTATTAATGATTGAATATTATGTTTAAAAATTTTAAAAATAAATAGATAACTTTTTAAAGATTTTTGATAAATTGTAGGTAGTCATAAGAAATAAATTATGAAATTTTAATTTAAATATATTATCATATTTAACCAAAAATATTTATTATTTTCTATTGAATAAAAATAATTAATTGATAAAATGAGAGTTAATAAGTGAACATATATTACTAAATAAATATAATAAAATTCTTAAATGATCAATATGAATGTTAAGTTAAAATATAATCAAGTGAAGGTTAATATATTTTAAATTATTATATTGTTGAACATGAACAACATACATTTATTTAATAATTTTGTGTTAAGAATGACTAGATAACTTTTATAAATATGATTTTTAAAAATTTAGAAGATAATTAATTTTTTATTAAGATTTCTGATAAATTGTAGGTAGTCATAAGAGATAAATTATGAAAAATTATTTTAAATATATTATCATATTTAACCAAAAATATTTATTGGTTTCTATTGGATACAAATAATTAATTAGATAAAATGAGAGTTAATAAGTGAACACATATTACTAAATAAATATAATAAAATTCTTAAATGATCAATATGAATGTTACTTTAAAATATAATCAAGTAAAGGTTAATATATTTTAAATTATTATATAGTTGAACATGAACAACATACATTTATTTAATAATTTTTGTGTTAAAGACATAGATTGTTTATCAAAATATACGAAGAATTAATAAATAATAAAAATATATAAATCATAAACTTTATAATTGATAGAAATGTTATTTAATTATGGCACATGTTAACAGAACTAATCATAATGTAAAGACATAAATAAAATGGATAATTAAAATAAAATTATATAAATAAGAAAATAATAATGAAAATGAAGTATTAAGACTTGATGAAATTGTCTTGTAGAACAAATATACTATTTCATTAAATGATTCTTAACCATTCTCTAATTTTATTTTTTTTCAAACTTCTATCAAAGCCATTTATTAATTGAACAATGAATGTAAGTAGAGATCGATGCACATAAATTTTATGTTGTGCCTTAATTGAGAAAGTCTTGGGGGAACCAATGAAGTTGTGATATTATTATCTTTCTCACTATCTAATTCCTATGAGGAAAATAAATAAATTAAATAAATTTGAAAAAATATAATATATTATTTAGAAATTTAAAAGAAATATTAATTGATTACCTTTATTTTTCTGTAGATCTATTATTCTACTAATAATAGCTTGACCTCATCATCAAATAATATAAATGTAGAATTTGAGGTTGCAACATCTAATTTAATGAGATATCTATATAAAAAAATCAATATAAGAAACATAATAACCATTAAATATAAATCATTTTAATTTCATAAATTATTTACCTCAAACTATATTCTACAATTTTTATTTGAGCACTTGGTACATTTTATTGAATCTTCTTTTATAATTACCTTTGATTTACATGTACTATATGCATTATACTAAAGGTTTCCTTCTTCTTTTATTCCTTTTGTAGACACCCTTGTATCATAGTACTTGATTTTGCCACTAAAATAAATAGAGTTATTCATAATATCTCTTAATGTTATGTCCAAAGACTCTATTGATGTTATTTACCATTTAAAATTAATTTAATGTTTTCTTAAGTAATAATGCATGACCACTTTGATTTGGTATTGCATCTACTTGATTATGTTGCATTTATTGGTATTTTAAATGTTGAATGTGTTGTTCGACCTCCGGCAAGATTGATGTTTACCCCACATGTTGCTATACTATTGCTATGTGTGGCATTCTTAAGATTGCAAGTAATGCTCGATATAAAAATATCTTTTATGTACCACCATGACTATATATATGTCATTCTTCTTATGATATACGGTTTATAATTTCTACATATGCCTTTTTTTAATCTACATTAATGGATTATGTTAATATCTCACTTGGTATGTTACATTTAATTCTTCCATTAGCTCCTCTTTTGAAATTCTTCATCTTTCTCAAATGAAGTAATATTTTCTCAGCAATTTAGGTAGATCAAATTCAGATATACTCTTACCCATTCTCTCAATAAATACTTTGATGTTTTTTTAATGTTTTCTCACACATAATTCTTCAAAAAGACAATATTATTTTGATAATCTTGAAATAATTATTTCATAGTTGATTTATATTTGTAGACTAACAAAATTAAATAATTAAAAAAAATAATTATTTTAAATGGCATTTGAAAATTGGATGCATTGTTTAAATATTCCGAAATATAGTCATTCCAAAACCATGCTTCGACTTCTTTAAATGTGAAACACTGTATTTTTGTACTTTTCATAAATCAATAAATGATGTTGGTCCATAAGCATGATTTAATAACATTCTTAAATAATATCTTTTTGATGGATTTGCGGTATTTATGCGAATTTGCTCAAACTTTTGTCATCTTTTCCAAAAAATTTTGTCTTATACGAGACATATTTTTCTAGAATTTCACTATATAGATATTGTTTTTTGCCTCGAATCTCTTTTAATTAACTCAAAAACTATGACAACATAGTTTTTTTTGATATTACTAAATGTTAATAAATCACTTAAATTGATTTTATTTATAATATATAGCATGCATGTCTTCTAAATGTAGCTATAAATTACACTAATGGATACATCTCATTTAAATCAAATTCAAATATTCTCCATTATGCTTCTGGGGTTGATACCCATCTTCCATCTTAATACAGTTGAATCTCATCAAAATTTTCTCTATACGTTGTGATTAAAATTGATATTTTATCATTATGTTGACCTTACTTTGGAATGAGTTCTCAATCTCCTCATCATAGATCTAGGACTCTTCTAGACACTAAGATCTTCTTAGTCTTAAGATACTTCTAGTGATTTGGTGAACACTTAACCTAAGCCTAGAGGCTTAGAAGGGTTAGTCATGAGTTGGCTATGCCAAGGGACTTAGGGAGACTTACCACTATAGTCTAAACCTAATCAATGTTCACTTTCTCAAATCAAACCCCAAATTAAAATTTGAATTCAAATTCAAAATTCCAAAATTTACAATCAATCTCAACCTCAAATCCAAGCTCAAAATCCTTCCTAAGCCTTATGATTGAATCCCATGGATTTAGCCCTACCCAAATAAAATTCAATCAAACCCAACTCTAAATGATTGAAACCCATGATCAAATCCAAGCTTTTAAACCCTCTTAAGCCATGTAATGATTCTACAAACTTAGCCAAATCTCTCCACCCAATTCAATCCAAATTCAATTGATTTCTTCTTGAGCGAATCATATATTCAATCATCTTCACAAATATAAATGAAATCTACACTCAAATGATCAAAATTCAATCAAACTAAATCAAATTCTCTTATAAGCCCTTTGGACCTACCTTGATGAGCTTGGCTAAATTTACTTTCAAATCACTCCAAACTCATTTGATTTTCTTATAAATCAATTATTTCTTTAAATATTTTCCTAAATATAATTGAAACCAACATTTAAATGACCAAAACTAAATCCAAAATCAAATCAAAACCTAATCAAAGACCCTTTCAGCCAATTCTTTAGACTTAACCAAATCCCATCCAAATCAAGTCAAAACCAATAGATTTTTTCTTGAGTCAATCATTCCTCCAACCACCTATCAAAATATAAATGAAACATGCAATTATCAAACTAAGATCAACCCAACTCAAAATCAACTTAGCCCTTTTGACTTGAAATTTTTAAATGAACCAAAACTTGTTAGATTCTAAATTGATTACAGCTAAATTTATATTTTAATCCTAAACTCATATATAAATTCAACTAGTCCTAAATCAAACCAAAATCAAGACAATTGACCCATTTAGGTTCACTTGATCCAAAGTGACCTAAAGAACCATTTGAGCCAAGTTCCAATCTAACCCAAATTGGATTGAAGCTCATCAAAACCTTTCACCATGATTGTTGACCACCCTAGGATCATCAATTATCACAAATTAGGTCAAACCAAGTCAACTTTGTCATTTGATCAAGTCAACCCCTTCCCATATGAACCAAATTAGCCAAAACCTATCATACACTAAAAATGAAACCATGGATTAACTTGATCAATGATTGAACATGACTTGACCATCAATTGAGCCAAACCAAACCCAATTGATCCTTTGACTCAAGTTGACCAAAATTGACCTAAAAGACAAAAAAAGGTCAAATCATGATCCAACCCAAATTGATTGCAACCAATGGCTCAAGTTTACTCCAAGTTGATTATTGAACTTAATCAAAACCATAATTGAGCTCAGTTTGACCAATTAGACCCAATTGACCAACTTAGCCCAAATTCACCTAAATGGTCAAATTGGTCTAAAACTAAATTAAATCTAAATCAACTCTAAACAAAGCTACAATCATCTTCATTAACCAATTGAACATGAATCTACATCAAGCCAAGCTAATTTGGTCCATTTGAATTCCAAATTTGAGCCAAAATCAAGCCAGTTGAAACCAATTCCCTCTCATTGAAGCCTTGGTTTGAATATAAGTCAATCTAACAACTTCTTTGACCCATAAGAGCAAAATTAGGATTCTCTTGGAACCAAGCCTCACTTGATCACGATTCAACCCCAAACCCATCTTGGATCCAAAGCCAGCTCAAACCCAAATGGACTCAAACCCAAGGAAAATCTTCCTTCATTTTCCTCCCACATGGGATTTTGCAAAATTAGCAAAGTCCACTCATCCTTTCCACTTGGAAACCCTCACACACCCAAAATGGGGTTCGACCTACTCACCTAGCCCAACCTAAGTGGGCTAGGCCTATCATGGACCAAAGGGAGGTGAGTTAACTCACTTCCCTCACTACTCAATCCATTGGATCGGGGAAGACACAAGGCCTTGTGCCACCTCTCAAGCCTTCCTCCAACCCAATCGTGCATGCCTCCCTCCTAGGCTATTTGATCTCATTAGTTTTATTTTTTATTTGCATGCATAGTTGTGTTAAATTTATTTCTTAATTTCTAATGTATTACCTTATAGTTCTAACACAACATATATTTATTTAATAATTTTTTGTTAAAGATGAATAGATAAATTTTTATAAATATGATTTTTAAAATTTACAAGATGAATAGATAACTTTTATAAAGATTTTGATAAATTGTAGGTAATAATAAGAAATAAATTAGGAAAATTAATTTAAATATATTATCATATTTAACCATAAATATTTATTATTTTCTAGTGAATACAAATTAATTAGATAAAATGAGAGTTAATAAGTAAACATATATTACTAAATAAATATAATAAATTTCTTAAATGATCAATATGAATGTTAATTTAAAATATAATCAAGCGAAGGTTAATATATTTTAAATTATTATATAGTTGAACATGAACAAGCGTTCATTTATTTAATAGTTTTTGTGTTAAAGACATAGATTGTTTATCAAATAAATGAAGAATTAATAAATAATAAAAATGTATAAATGATAAACTTTATAATTGATAGAAATGTTATTTAATTATGGCACATGTCAGCACAACTAATCATAATGTAAAGACATAAATAAAAGATTAAATGGTTAATTAAAAAAAATTTAGTAATGCAAAAAATTATCTAAATAGAAAATGATAATAAAAATAAAGTATTATGGCTTGATGAAATTGTCTTGTAGAATAAATATACTATTTCAATAAATAATTATTAATCTTTCTCCAATTTTTTATTTTTTATTTTTATTTTTATTTTCTATCAAAGTCATTTATTGATTGAACAAGAAATGTAATGAGAGATCTATTCACATACATTTTATCTTGTCCCTTAATTGAGAAAGTCTTTGTGGAACAAATAAAGTTTGTGATAATTTTTTATACTCCTGATCCGATTCTGTGAGGAAAAAATAAAATAAATAAATTATAAAATATAATATATTATTTAGAAATTCAAAAAATATGTTAATTGATTACCTTTATTTTTTGTAGCTCTATAATTGGCATACTAATAATAACTTCAGCCTAATCATCAAATAGTGTAAATGTAGAATTTAAGGTTGTATCTTCAACATCTAATTTAATAAGATATCTATATGAAAAAAATCAATATAAGAAGCGTTTATAGCTGGCTACAATCATGCAAGCTGCCTGGACTTGGATGCTCTCATTTATCTGTTGAACTGCTGATTTATACTTTGTGGAATGACCCTGGTTGGGTTGTGGGTGGCATCCGAGTTCTATTGGCACTATTTGAGCTCTCCGTTTGTTAAAGGAGTGTTGTTTTTCCTTTATCTTTTGTATCTATGTGGCTTTCTCTCCCATGTGTATGTGATTGGCTTTGCTATACTTTGGTGTACTGCTCTTTCGGCCCACACAACTCTCTTCCAATGGATGGGTTGGTTCCCCAAGTTTGTAGGCTATGATGGATGGTTGATTTCACCCATTCCTTGGTTGGTAGTAGCACGCCTGTTGTATCCCTTCCTTTGGATTTCGATGCACATGGTTGCGGCAGCCCCAAGTTGGTGTGATAGTACCAGAGCTTTTTCCACAACTCTCTATTTATCTCTGTGTTTCTGTTTCTACCTTCGATTTAGCTCATATCACTTTAATGGTCCTAACTTTTTTCTAGATGTTTGCAGATTATGTGTTCTTCTCCTGCATGTCATTTCTTTCGGGAGGTATAAACTTCTTCAGCCTTAACAATCGCTATTGTTGGCTAGCTTTGCTATTTTCTCATGTGTATCTTTTGCTTTCTTTGGTTATTTTCTTTCTCTTTTTATATGTGTGGATTGTACTTAGTTAGGGGATTTACTCTCTAGGATGATTGTAGCTCTTTGAGTAGTAGCTTTTGAGTTTACCCCCTTTTAAGGACCTTGTAACCCCTTTTTTGTGGTAATAAAATTCCCCTATATGGGGTTCCCAAAAAAAATCAATATAAGAAGCATAATAAATATTAAATATAATTTATTTTAATTTCATAAATTATTTACCTCAAATTATATTCTACATTATTATTTGAGCACTTAGTACATTCAATCGAATCTTCTTTTATAATTACCTTTGATTTACATGTATTAAATGCATTATACCAAAGGTTTCCTTCTTCTTTTATTCCTTTTATAGACACCCATGTATT
>CM038227.1:29772250-29846265 GCA_021442155.1 Cymbidium sinense | reverse complement strand
TCATTGAAAAATAATTTAACCATAGAGGACTTTGCACCCTTATTAGCCAGAAAATCCGCACAAGAATTCCCTTCTTGATGAATATGAGAGATGTGATATCAAGGGAAGTAAGAAGCCTTCTTGTATGATTGAGAGTATAATATACTTCAGCTTTATCATGAGCTCCAGATTTTAGTAAATTCAAGAGCAGTAAAGCATCAGTTTCAAGCCATATTTTTGTAAAACCTTTCTGAATGCATAATAATATCCCATAGTGAAGGCCATAGAGTTCAGCAAAAAGAATAGAACAAGGTCTTAAAGGAATAGCAAAAGCGGCAATCATCATTCCTTTAAAATCTCTTAAGATACCCCCACATCCATAGAAACCATTAGCAACCGAACCATCCGTGTTCACCTTAATAGTATGGTTTTGAGGTTTAGTCCAATAAATAGTCTTACAAATATAATCAAATTCAGTCGACAGTAGAGAAATCCCAAGATAATGAGACAATCCTTTAACATCTTTCATACTCGGCTCCATACATCCTTAAAATAAAGTCTCCAGTAGCCGATTTGTTGAATAGAATTTGATCCATTTTATTAGTTGTAGGGATGACCAACTAAAATTTGGTAGATAAATGACCAACTAATGTTATCATATGCTTTTGATATGTCTAATTTAAGGACTAGATTCCCACATCGAACTTTAGTGTTTAAATCATGGACAATTTCTTGAGCCAATAATACATTATCAGAAATAGAACGACCTTTAACAAAGCTAGTTTGATTAGGAGAAATGATTTTGGGAAGTAGCATACCCAATCTTTTAGCAAGGATCTTGGATATGAGCTTATTGAAGAATGTGCAAAGACTTATGGGCCTAAATTGATTCCAATGTTCAAGGTTTTTGATTTTAGAAATTAGTACAATGGAAGTACTAGAGAAGAATTTGGGGAGGGTGGTCCCTCTAAAAAAATCAAGAACCGCTTTAACCACATCATCTTTGATAACATTCCAACATTTTGAAAAAGAGAGGAGTGAATCCATCTAACCACGTAATCTATATTCACACTGAATGGTCGATGTAATTTCATCTTGAAGGTAAGGATGTAAGCATTATGTTGTCATTTTCGTTATGATTTTGGGGATAACCTCAGGACTAGCCAAATCCTCCTCACTCACATGATTATTAAGCATGTTATTGAAATAAGAAACACCCGACTCAGCAAGTTCATTTTCATCAGAAATCCAACTATTATCAGAATTTTTAATTTTCTTAATCTAATTTAAGGCTTTTTCTTATTGAATAACGCATGAAAATACTTGGTATTCCTATCGCCTTCTGATAGTTTCTTAGCAGAAACCTTTTATCTCCAGTAAGTTTCCTCCATATCTTGATATTTGGATAATTTATCTTTGGCTTGGTTTAATAAAATAGTCTTAGAAGGATCTAGAATAACCACTTCCTCTAATGATATGACCTCTTGTTCTAATTCTTTTACGTTAGTGAAAATATTTTTGAAACAATTTTTATTCCACCATTTGAGCAATTGTTTATGCCTTTTAATTTCAGCCAAAGTCTCTTCATCCCCGAAACAGAGTCGTCAGGATAAAAAGGATCTCCCCAATTAATAGCCACCACCTCCTTAAATCTAGTATCCAGCAACCACATATTTTGAAAATGAAAAGGAGTACAGAGAGGAGGGGACGTTGTATTAGCCTTAATGGAAATAAGCAAAGGAGAGTGATCGGATAGGGTTCTACTAAGATGTTCAACCAATGTATTTAGAAAAGAGTTTATCCATAAATCATTAAACAGGATCCTATCAAGTCTTTTCCACATTCTGTGATTATTCCATGTGAATTGGGGGCACTAAAATCCAGATCCGTCAAATGACAATCAAGAGCCATATTATTAAATTCTTCCATAGATAAAGGGTTAGGAGGGTTTCCACCCCTTCGTTCCATCGAGGAAGTAATAATATTAAAATCCCCACTTACAAATTAGGGAGCATTAATTGATGTCGAGAAATTAATCAGATCGTTCCATAGGTTCCTTCTACCATACTTATTGCAGGAAGCATAGACAAAGGATCCAAAGTAGGACCAATTGCCAAATGTGATTTGAGTATTCACAACCTTGTGAAGGTCCTGAATAATATGTAAATCAAAAGGATTTTTTCAAAAGATCCAAATTTTATTACTTGAATTAGCAAAAGAACTACTAAAGCCAATCATTCTAGCCATAGTTTGGATGTTAGAAGGAAGAATAAAGGGTTCCAAATTTGCCAAAGAAAGAAATGTTATGGTTATGAACTAAGTTGCTAAGTCTATTGCAAGAAAGAAGGGAGTCTATCCTCTCGCATTCCAAATCGAAAGAGATCATTACTTAGGATGAGAAGAGCGGATCTAGTAATTATGGCAAAGATAGGGATTTAGATTTATGTGATTTGTTTTTCCTTTTGAGATAATATGAAAATCATTTTCCAAACCAGCCTCACCATCCATCTGGAGATTCCAATTAATTGTTTATTGCCCGTAGATTCTGGTTACCTATCCCTCTTCCAACTCATTGTTCCTCTCGATGCATCTTAGTTTTAGAATTTTGGTCCACGCAAGAGTTGGTGGATGGGTTAGAATGGGGAAGAACACAAACCCCTAGATCCGAAGTGAAAGTTATCTCTAAATACTGCACCTCCAAACTAACCTTCTCATTTAATTGATCTTTAGCTACAGGAGATGACATTGCAATACAATTAGCATTATTTAGAGAATCAGAAACAAGAGGAGATCCTGAATCGGAATTAGGAACATTATTATCGCTATTTTGTATTTGGGACTTGGCTCCACCATGAGGGAAATGATCCTTCATTAGGTTTGTGCCTATGAGGGATTGATCTGCCATATTCAACTTTGGATCAATTTTATGCCAAAGAGTTTGGGGCTTATTTTTATCAGTTAATGGGGTGGCTCTCTCCTTTGATGTTTCTTGCATATTGTCCTTAGTACCAAGGGTAGATTTGGAGACCAAAGAATTCTTTTCTAAATGTGGGTGAGCTATAAAATAGTCAAAGCCATGACCATGAATTTTGCAGAACAAAATATAGGAAAATTTTCAAATTCTATTTTTTGCAAATATCCATATTTTTCTGATTCTATCCAAATTTCCTTAGGATATTTTTAGTAATATCCACTTCCACAAGAACACGGGCAACATAAGGTCTAGAGTTAGACGCAGTAGCTTGATCCAATTGGAGAGGATGACCGAATAGGCCGACCACCACATAAAGGAATTCAGGGTTAAAGAAATGCACATGAAGATTGGGGATAGGCTACCAAATTGGAACAATAGGAGATTCCTCTTTAATGTCGAAAAAGGGGGTCCATTTTAATAAACGCATTTGGCAGTTGAACACATAATAAGAACGTCTTGTAAAAACACGACAGCAATCCAAATCGTTAGCCAATTGAATCAAAATATGTCGAGAATCGATTAAACCCACCGAAAAAACACCTGTTAATTTCAGAATGAAAAAACTTGAATATTTTCCATGGACGAGCATCGAAGAGCAAATTTACCCACTAAAGCAAACTCATAAGGCTTAGCCAATTTTTCCACCACAACATCAGAGCACATAAGAGCGGTACACCAAAAAATAGTAGAAACAAAATCAAAAGACTCACCACCATTATTTACTTTACCGAAGCACATCCCTAAATGATTTTGAAGATCGGTTAGGAATAGTACCATTTTTCGTTCAATCCAAATTTCAGAATCGACGAGATGCATCGATTCCCCATGTGGGAGCAACCGATGAATCAATATTTAAAAGTATGGCATCCCAAAGCACAAGCACACTATACCAAAATCAAAGCCAAAAAAAATAGAGAGCCAAAATCGCCATTAAGGGTCTGACAAGTAGGTAGAGTCAGAAAAAGCAAGAGAGAAAGGAGAAGGGAAGAATCCTCTGGCTCGGGGGAAATATAACTGGCCGATCGCCGGAAATGGGGAGAAATCACCGAGGGCGGCTAGGGCGCTCGAACGGGGGAAAGGGTGGCTTACGAAAACATATATGTATCGTTTAAAAAAAATATGATTGGAATTATCAAAGCATAAATAAACAATAAAGTAATATTTTAATATATATATATATATATATATATATATATATATATATATATATATATATATATATATATATATATATATATATATGATTATTACTAAAATCATATATAAAATTATAGATTAAAACTTTCAAAACCATTTTACTTGACTGAAACTATAGCTTGAAGAAAAATGCCTAATTAAAATTGATATGAATAGTATGTTATAAAGTTTAAATTCAAACTTTAAGTAATTAATGCTTATTTTAAAGAGGGAGTATAATCTATTGTAAAATTTTCATTTCCTTCGTATTGTTCGAAGCTCAATTCTTGAAGCTCTGTCATGTCTTCTGGTAATATCACCTTCTAATTTTTTAGTGTTGCTACAATCACTTGTGCCATTTTCTTGAAAGAACTTCCGGCCAGTAATTTATGATGATTGATTGGTGTGCCAATAATAAATATTATTACTGAGATGAGGAGCCCAAGTGTGGGCAGAACATAGCCGGGAGTCCATCCAATATTACCTTGAATATAGACTAAAATTGAGTTGGCAAATAGAGTGCCAAAGAAGATGCTGAACATCCACCAATTGAAGAAGGAAAGCTTATGTGCACGTTCCTTAGGATAAAAATCATCAAATTGGTATGCACCGATGGTTGAGGCCCGTAAAAAAGATGCCAAGTTACAAACTCGATGCTTTGTTGATGCAATTATGACTAGCAATGCCGCTCTCACAAGAGGGAGGTTTAAGAGATGGGAGGAGACGAGAGAGTTAGTAGACATATTCCCACAATTAATTTGAGAGTTGAATTAAAGGGGATGTATTTTATTGCGAATTGTAGAATAATCATCTAATTAAACAATGAAATTTTAAGTCACATAGATATTTTGAAATGAAAATAATAATTATTAGATATTTTTTCTAAAATTTACGTTCTCTTACACTTTCATTACTCTTTGATTTTAGCCGCAAATTTAAAATTAAATTATTAGATGCATCACTAAAAGTTAAATGTGCCGTTGTTTACAATAACTGAAACAATAATAATAATTATTAAAATGATTAAAGGATTAAAAATGTAATTTTAAAAACTTCATTTTGGTTGTAATTGATTAAATTTGATAATTACCTATATTTTTTATTTTTCTCTTTACCAATTTTCTGATTTTTCCTCCTCACATTTACACCTCTATCATCTCTCTGCCCCATGATGCATGCACACAGATACACGATATGATATATAGACATGATATAACACTGGACACGGACATTTCTATTTTTAAAAATACGACATTTAACACGCGTTGGATATGACATTATAATAATAATTAAGAATAATGTGTATAAATTAAATAGATAAAATATTTAAAATATTAAAAATAAGTCATTTAATAAAAATTTAAATTAATTACTTAAGTTTATATATATATATATATATATATATATATATATATATATATATATATATATATATATATATATATATATATATATATATATATATATATAATTTAAGTAATTTATTTTATTATACATTAATAATTTTAATGAATAAAATTTATTATCAATTCTAAATTTATAAAATTAATTATAATTTTAATAATTTTAATTATTTGTATTAAATATATCTTATTATTCTCTTTTAGCTCAAATATCATTCTCTAAAATTTTAAAACTCTCTATAATAATTTAAAGTATAACAAACAATATTTAAAATATTTTTTATATAATTTTAATTCAATTATTTAGGACACGTATGTATAAGAATCAACTTATTTTTTCAGGTGGAAAATATTTTAAATAATATAATAATTAAATAATAATCATAATATGCATAATTAAATAAATAAAATTATATCATATTATTTTTTAGAAAAATACAAATAATTAGTAAGATAAAATCATCAAATTTATAAGAGAAAATTATAAATAGATAAAAATATGAAAATTATAACCTATAATTTATAGTTTACTCACCTTCTTAAGATTAAATATATAAATTAGTTTTGCTCAAGATTTATAGATTAAATTATTTGATTACTACAAAAGTTAATAAAATATTAAAATCCTTTTATCCATTTTGAAATACTAAGCACAAAAAATAATTTTTTTTAAAAAAATTATATGAAGTAGATCAATTTAAGTAATTTATGAATTTAATTAACATTTATATTAATTAATATCGCATATTAAATGTTTTAAAAAAATTGTAATATTAATATATAAATATAAATATAATTTATAAGAGGAATATAACTAACAATATAAAAAAATTTAAAATTTTATGATTTAAAATTATTATAAAATTATAAAATATAGTTTTGTTATGCTAGAAACCACGTGATAGAGTGAAAGTTTATTTGTTATAAAATCCAAAGACACACAGTATTTAAAGAGTGAACAAGAAAACTCCGTAAATTTTACGTGGAAAACCTAAAAGAGGGAAAAATTATGGGGCCTTGCCCAAAAAAAAATCTTCCACTATGTATCCGTTTTGAGTACAAAATTTTTCCCGATAACAAGATTACGAATTATATATGAAGGGAACAACAACTATGTAGTCACGCTCGTGGTAACAATGGTGGAGATGATGGTGAACGAGGGACATCGATCACCGATAAAGTCGCCATGATGGAGACCAGAGATTGACGACGGCGAGGATTAGGCGGCTGGCGGCGGGTGGTTGATGACCGTCGAGTGGTGGCACGATTTGGAGGATCTTCAAGCTTTAGAGCACTCTCCTCTCTCTTCGCCTCATAGAGGAATATGAGCTATTTATAGATTGGAGGAGTGACGCCTGTAAATACATGCAAAATCAACCACTCCACTTCATCGACGGCTCAAAATGATTCCTTTGATCATTTGATGTATTTTAAGTATTTGAATGCTCAAATGAAGTCGAATTGTGAGATCTTGGGCTTATTAGATCCCGCGACACTCGATTTGACTATAAACACTCCATGTTTGAGGGCTATTTAGGGATTTAACTGATATCCCAGAGTTTCCAAGGATATTTTAAGTGCTTGATCTGATCAATTTCATCTTCGGATTAGCTTGCTTTTAGCATCAAGATTCGTGCTTCTACTAGTAGTATTTTAAGTGTCATATCAAGTTTATAACTAGATTACATGAGTTAAAATATTGATTACATGAGATTACAATAAGTTAAAATTAAATTCATTTTAAGATGTGTATATAATACTATTTGCTAATATTCATCTCAAAATTATTCTTAAGGTGGGAATTATTTTGAGGAGGGGCAAAATTATAAACTTCTCCATCTAATTGAATAAAATTAATAATTTTAGACTGGACAAATATGCAAATTGCAAAATTCTTCATTCCATTAAATAAAATTAATATTTTCAGGGTGGGCATTGGGCATTTGCCCACCCAAGGCATCATGTGGGTCCGCCTTGCGTTTGTCCCTTTAATTTTTTAATATTATTTTAATCGGATATTTTTTCGCTGTGTCCGACTGCACGCCTAATTTTTAAGAGTGTGTGTATCATAGCTCTAGCTTAGAGCCCTACATATGCCTACAAATCCAACATGTCGTCTACTGCCAGCCACTCTATTTATTTATTAAACTATTTTTTTAATTTGAATTCCTTCATGAAATCAGATATTTCATTTTTTTAGAAAAAAATATCTAAAAGAAAAATTATAATAACAAATTAAAAGAAATAAAAGGCTGAAAATGTAGAATATTTAAAAGAAAAAAATAAAATAGTAAGCATGAATTAAATTTTGTAATTTTTTTTATGAATAAGAGTATGCTTGAGATAGTTGCAAGTGAATGCAAAATTAATAAAGTGAGAAGAATCTATTGAATAAAGAAGTTGTAGTAGATATACATTTTTTTTAAAAAAAAATCAAATTGAAGATTCCTAGCCGTCATCACAGATAGTCAGATTAAGTTTAAAAATATAATTATCTCATCATAAATTTTCAAAATACGCCAAAAGTCACAATCGTATGTTTTGCATTGCATCACTCTCCCAAAACTCGCCCAAATGTCTTTTACATTTAGAATTTTATTTTTCAATTTTAACATTATATTTTGATACAAAAATTTAAAGGATAAATTGACCTTATTTGAGAGTTCACTGGCTTAGTTGTTGGCTTCCTTTCTAATGCAATAAGCCACTACAACCAAGCAATTGATATTTGTTGTTATTATTATTTTTAATTTTAGCCAATTCCTTGACTTTTTCATATATATATTTTATTTTATTATCGTATGGCATGTTTTGAGAAAAATATAATATCAAAATATCTTGACAAATTCTTTTCATATTTTATTAAATTTAATAATATTCTTATTAAAATAATTATTAATGATGTGATTTAAAATATTTTAAAGATATGACTCATTTAATCATTCTTTACAAAGATATAATTATAACATTTAGTCACAACCAATATTCACTCTTTTTTAAAATTTGTGATTATAACATAAAAATATAAATAACAAATAAAATTTAATTAAAGTTTTTTAGAGAGTTTGACTCAAGTATTTTCTATCCATATTTTGACAATTTGTCGGATTATTGTTCAATTTTTTTTGATAACATTGTAAAAATAGATGCTCAAAATTAGAGAATAAATTTTTTTTAAAATAGATGTGTGTGATACACGCCAGATATAACAACAAGCCTTTATCTCACTATGTGGGCTCCTATATGAATCTTTCTTCTCCATTGTGTCCTATTATGTGTCAAATTTTCATTTAATTCAAGTATAATAAGGTCATTTTTGTACATCTTAACCAAGCCTTTTAGGTCTACCTCTACGCTTTCTTAACATAAGGCAAATCTAATGCATCTACTCTCCTAATCGGTCATCTAACAACGCTTTATGTGCCCAAACCATCTAAAGCGACTCTCTCTAATCTTATTTGCCATTGGAGCTACTCCAACTTTTCCTAACATACTCATTTTGCATTTTATCTCTAAGAGTAAAGCCACTCATCCACTGAGCATCCTTATCTCGCAATAGGGTTTGTTTGATGCAGAAGCTTTTAAAAGCTGAAGTCATGGATAAAGCAATTTTTTGAAAAAACTGTTGTGTGTATTATAAATTTTTTTCTTTTTGAAAAATTCAAAAAACAGCTTTCTGATACCCACTACACTTTAACAGCTCTGGTTCTCAAATAAGCTTTTTCATCACAAAATTTTCTGAAAAGCAGACAATAATTTGGTTGCCAAATGAAGCTGCTATATTTTCTGGCTATTTTCTGAAAAAATAAAGTAGCTAGAAAGCCATCCCAAACACACCCTTAGTCTTATGCTTCTCTTTTATTGGCCACAAGTCTTACGACTATCTTATAAAATTTTTCCTTAAGTTTAAGCGGTACATTTCTATCACACAATAGGCCAGATGCATTCTTCCACTTCAACCATTCAACTTGAATTCTACTAATAACATCTCCATCTATTTCACCATCATTTTGAACAATAGAGCCTAGATATCTCAATTGCTCACTCTTTTAATGACTTGTTCACTCAATATTAAAACACTTCTACTAGAACTTCTACAACTAAAATTACACTACATTTATTCACCTTTAGATCTACTTGAACAAAGACCTTTAGACTCTAAAGTTGACCTCCATAATTCAAGTTTCTCTTGGACTCCCTCTCTAGTCTTATCAACAAGAAGAATGTCATCAATATAAAGCATACACCAAGCTACATCATGTAATAAATCAAATTTTAATATTATAATTATCCTAAAATAAAATTAATGTCTACAATATTCTTAATGATCAAAATTAGAATAATGACATTAAACTATAAATATATTACATTTAACAAATCTTACCCACATTTAAATTGAACATATGATCTAATGGTTCAAAAAATGAATTAAAGAGAAGCCCATATGGTGCTACGAGTTATCTTTAGTTTTTAAAATAAATTTAAACTAATTTTGATAAAAAATATACTAAAATAACCAATTTAATTTTTTTTCAATTAAAAAATGATGAAATATCGAGCATTAAATAAAAGTTTAAAGGATAATCACCAAGAAATAGATAATGGAGGCAATCATGAAAGTCCGACCACCCAAAAAAGCATAAGCAATATAATTGAGAATCAGCCAAATAGCCTCGACCCAATTGGTCACATTATTGGAAGTGGTAACAGTTCTTTGATGAAGCTCGTTGGTCAGATATATTACCAGATTTGATGATATGTCGTAGATGCTATCCTCTCAAATACCTCATAAACTATGATTAAAATTAAATAATTAATATAAAAAATTATGTTTTTTACTAAGATTTTATTCTGATGATTAATAATATTGATTTGGTAATTAGAGTCAGATGTATAACCAACTTTTTCTTTGACAAATAAATTTTTAAGTTATTATGCAATATAATAATAAAATAATAATATTTACATAAATATATATACATAAAAATTAGTATTAAAAAAACATAGCAAGAAGATAATATCACCACATTTATAAGAGAAATATATAAGTAGGCATAAATGTGAATGTTTTCAGATTTTATTTTCATTAATAAACTATTGCATTGACAAATAAGATTAAGTTGAATATTTTTATGAGAATTGAGCAAAGTTGAAATTTAAAGGTGAACAAGCTCCTAAAATTTAACATATTCTTAACAATTGAGCTCGGGCAATTGTCTACCTTGGGGCAAACATAGTTTTAGATCTATTATAATATAATTTTGGCTATATTTGAGTGCCAATCTAAATGGAGACGTCTATAATAAAAACAATTTTATAGTGCGATCTTGAAGAAGGTTGTTGTAATATAAGCGAGTTTGTAGCATGATATCAATTGGAAGATAGTTCTGATTCAAGCAAGATAAGGGTAGTAGTACTAAAATGGATGGAAACACATGCTTGAATATGATGTTAACGGGATTACATTGTATCTTTTTAAGGAGACATGACTACTATACACTGAAGATTATGACTTAAGTCTAGGAAGGATGATTATGGCATAAGTATGTTTGTAATGTAACATTGTTGTTTAACCCAATTCTCCAATGAGTATCATTCTTCAATATATATATAAAGAAAACGGGCTTGAGGATGTTTTATTGTTGCCTCTTAATTTGTTGTTTGCAAAAAATTTTGAATTATTGAAACTAAAGCCCTCGTTTGTTTTATAATGTTTACATGATTAAAATCACTTGAAAGTTTGAATACTACATTTGACATTTGATGCACATCTTTCCCTAACCCAACCCACGGTGTGTTTGAATAAGTTTAATGAAGATAGATATCTTAGTTCAAGAGCCATTGAATGAAGATCTTTGATAGAAACAAATCCCTAAAAGAATTGGTTCTCCCATTTGGAATACATGTTCTGCCATTTACACCGGTAGATATAGATCAAATATTGCATTTCCAAACAAGTTAGCTCTTCTACTTTTCATATGTCATATTCTAAGTAGAGTCATTTAATGTATTTTATCTCTACAATATATTTTCCTTACGACCAATAAACTGGTTAGAATTTTCTTGGTTAGGATGAATAGCTTATTTCAAAAATTCTATATTGCACAATAATAAAATTATAATAAATGGTAAGCACATCTATGAAAACTTTTAATCAATAATTCCAATTGAATTTATTATTATTATTATCAGAAAAAAATTGCAAGTACTTTTTTTTATGAAAATTCGGCTGATAATTATTTTTGGCAAAAAAATTATCTAAAATATAAGTATATGTAATTCATGTTATTTTTTTTCGACCAAGACCTATTTTCTCCATTCCACCTTTCCTCTTTCTAGTCTATGGTTTTCGCACATCTGCCTACTTCACTTTTATAGCTACTACAGTTTTATTCTTGCTTAATTTCTTTGATTTCTCTATAAATATGATGGTAAGTATCTTTCACTTATAAGCCCTAAGATTTTTATATTAGAATCTCATGTATTATTCTTTTTTCAATTTTGACTTGGTGTAATTTAAGGTTCTAATTTTTATAAAGAAATTAGTAAATTTATATTTTTCTATAATTAAATGCATATCTTGAATAAAAAATTATAATGTTATTGGTTACATCTAGTTAGTTTATATTCTTATATCTTTCTGGTAAATCCATAATTTTTGGATAGATCTAATAGATTTTAATAAATTTTTAATTTTTCCAAAATTCTATAATTTACTTTGTCGATCTATCTTATATTTGTTATATTTGTTAGATTATTTTTATATATTAAATCAAGATATTTAATGTTTTCATATATTGTGTTTTTTGTAGGTTTGTTTAAATATAAATTTACTTATATTTATGTGCGCTTAAATTTTTTAATATGTTAGCCTTTTGTGGGTCATCAAAGAAATGAATAAAGTGCTTAGTCTCTATACATTATATACTTTATACTGACTATTAGTAATTAACATAAATTTTTAGCCTTATTGTAAGAACTGCTAATATGCATAATATTTTAGTGTGCATTTAATATAATTATTTGTATAATAAATATGATAATAAAAGAGTCGCTCATCATTCTTGAGATTCATGCTGATCTTCAGAGCCTTTAGTGTTGTGATTGGCTCATGTGAAATGACAAACTCTTCTTTAAATTTATCATTTTTATCATGAAAGCATGCCTCTTTTAAGTATATATCTATATTAGACAATGTTGATATTCATTTACTTTAAATCTTAATGTTATTTGTCTATCTAAATTATCATAAAACTTATTAAGATCTTGACTATCATGCTCTGAAGTTGTAAAGATTAAAATCTTTGATATTTGGTATATATTTATCACATTCTTCCTTTGATGTTTATAATTATTTTTTATATATCTTGATAAAAATAATCAAATTAATGATATATATTTATTAAGAGCTTTTAACCTAAATATATCATGTGGATATCTGAAGTAAACGTTCATGAATGTATAATAGATTATTTCTTATGTGAAAAAGAGTAATCAATGAACTTCTACACTTTTTTTAAAGAAAGTTTAGATGTCCATATTTTAAACACAAAAATTAGGCATACACACACTAGAAAAGTTAGTATTCATTTGTAGGGGAGAGAATTTTAATCTAATTATTGATTTTGGTTATTACATGAAGAGTGTGAGCCATCAACCAACTGTCATTCCAGTGCTTTGACAAGTTAGGCGTTATTAAATTAGAAATTAATTAGGAAATAGAAATAATTGATATTTAACACAAATGGCTTGCAATTTATAAATGATAGTAAAGAGACTTTTAACATTAAAGTTTAATAAATTTATGAATTATTCCAAATAGCTCTACAACCATAATAAAATAATTGTGCCACTCTAAGTTATTTGATGTAGTTAGAATGCTTAGCATCAATATAAGCTAATCTAACAAATATTGTAGTACTAAATGTCATATGTAAGACTAAGAAATTAGTATTCAAATTAAACTTCAATACACAAAAATATTAATACACTAATAATTGTATGTTATATTACAAGAATAATGTATTGAAAATTATATGCAAGAGTTTGGAGCACTTAAATTCAAACTATAAAAAGAATTATAACATAAACAAAATGATGTCTCTTACAAGATATTATTTTATTTATCTCTTATTTCACATCTATGAGACTATTTTTATATATTATTTCTAAGTAACAAATATGCAAGTCATCCATCGATATATTCCTCTTTGAAAATGAGTCGATAATTCCTCCTAAGTCCTCTACTATAGAAACTAATAGTAGAAAATTTGGTATGAATATTACTAGCATTTACACTATCATTTTTAAACTGAATAGCAACATGAGCTACATTCAAGAAGTTAGAACAAGAAACAATATTGGCTTGGCATTTAGGAGGATTATCACAAAAGAGATGGGGACAATTGTTTAAAAAAAATGATATTTTGATCATAATTTTTTTAGTATAAATCTATAATTATTTTAAATTATTCTGAGATGAATATGCTATATATAATTAGTTAATATTATATTTATCTCAAAACATATTTAAGTTTTGAGACAATTCGATTACTTTCTATCATGATATTTTGACGTGAAATTTGATGTGTAAGATGAACATGTAAGAATATTGTTAACATTAGCATTACATATAATGTAATTATTACAATAATAATAATAATAATAATAATAATAATAATAATAATAATAATAATAATAATAATAATAATAATAATATAAAGGATTAATTGGCATACTAAATATGTGTTTTAGTCAAATTTATGATAGAAAATATGGATGTATAAATCAAAGAAAAGCAATATTTAAGTTTGTGTATACATATATATTAGTATCATGATGCTAAATGAAATTATTGGGAGGAGGAGAAGGGGATTTTATATGTCAATTAAGTTATAGATGTTAGATTAAAAAAATTAAAGCAATGCTTACTTTAAAGAGGGTGTGTAATATATTTGAAAATTTCCAATTCTTTTATATTATTTGAGCCTGTGAAGCTCTGGTCCGTGGGCAAGGTCTCCCTCCAATTCCTCGATGCTGCCACAATCACTTGGGTTATTTTAGTGAAAGGACTTCCAGTAGGAAGTTTATGATGATAGAATGATGTCAATGAGATGAAGAACCCGATTGTTAATAAAGCATATCCTACAACCCATCCAACATTATCTTGGACATAGACTAATTACGTGTTGGCAAGGTTCCTAAGAAGCTGCTGAACATCCACCATTCAAGAAGGAAAGCTAATATTCATGCTCTTTGGGATGGAATTCATCAAATTGATCTGCACCAATGGTGGAGCTATTTGGCTTGGTGTCACTGGTGCAAGGGCGATAATATACAGACTACCAAAAAAGATGCTAAGTTGTAAACTTGATGCATTATTAATGCAATTGGGGTTGACACTACTATCTTCACAAAAGGGAGGTTAAAGAGAGGGGATTGATACTGATAATGTCAAGTGCACATTCCCTACTATCAATTTGAGTTGAATTAGACTAGGCCAATTTCATTTTTTTATTTCATACCATATGTAGCGAGTTAATCTTATAATTAAAATAGAATCTTTAAAATCAAGAAATTCCTCTATGAGCCTTAAAACATGGAAGAGTTGGCTATTTACAATGTATTGATAAATTTTAGTAATGAAAACTTTCTATCTTGATGTTCTCTTTCCCTCTATTTATCTTTTTCTCTCTAGTTTTTTTTTTTCAACTCCCTCAATTTATCTTTTTATTTTTGTTTAAATGAGTTTCATTTCTTAGAATATTGATTAATTTTGATTATAATTATTTTCATTCTGGATATGACCCTGAAAATTTCTCTAGTAGAAGCACGAATCTTGATGCCGAAAGCAAGCTGATCAGAAATTGAAACTGGTCGAGATCAAACACTTAAAATATCATTGGAAACTTTGGGACATTAGTTAAATTCCAAAAAAGCTCTCAAATATGGAGTGTTCAAAGTCAAATCGCGTCTCGATGAGCGGTTCCAACAAGCCAAAGATCTTATAATTCGACTTCATTTGAGCATTCAAATGCACAAAATACATCATATAATCAAGGGCATCATTTTGAGTCGATGAAGTGGAGTGGTACGGTTTTGCATGTACAGAGACGCCACTCCTCCAATCTATAAATAGCCCTCATTCCTCATATGAGGGAGGCCAAGAGAGAGAGAGAGAGCTCTAAAGATCCTCCAAGCACAATGTCGCCACTGACGCCGCCAACCATGCCGCCACCACACCGCCGCCTTCCACTGCTGATTCTCGCTGTCACCATCATTTGGCCATCAACATCATCGCCAACATCGCCGTCAACATTGTCTATTTCTAGAACTTGTCCCTTTCATATACACGTAATCCTCGGTATCGGAAGATCTTGTACTAAAAAAGATACATAGTGGAAGGGCTAGCCCGTGATTTTTCCCTCTTTTGAGATTTTTCATGTAAAATTCTTGAGTTTTATTGTTCACTCTTTAAACACTGTGTGTCGGATTTCACAATGAAGCTAAGGTGAAAACTTTACTCTACCGAATCGGTTTTCTAGCAGCAATGCTTTATGGGATAACAACCCTTCAATCACAATTCTTGTGAACACCCTCATTTTGGCTAATAGGCGCAACACTCGTAACAACGGAGCCTCCCGCTCTAACTCCCGTCACTCTCAAAACCAATCCTTGAACCAAGGATGCCAACCTTCTGCCTCACTTCCCCCTGATAGGCGTGACCCTGTTGGTGAAGGCACGACAGAAATCTCTTTAGAAGATCGTGTGCGCTGAATGAAAGAGTCTCAAAATGAGATGATCCGACTTTTGCGAGGAACACAACTGCCACTACCGGAAAACACATCTCCCCCAAGATCGATCGTTAGCCAGGGGAGGTCAAAATGCTAATCTCCTTGACGCTGAAGCTCCTCGACTTAGAGACCGTGATGTTGATCTCCTTGACACCGCTAGTTCTACTCATCCATCATATGTAGCTCAACCGACTGCTAATCCATCAATTTTTGCTGGTAGCTTGACACATTCTCATCCTGTTGACCCCACTCATCATGTTATACGTGCAGAATTACGATGCTTAATGCAAGATGAATTTCACCTTCAAGACAGAAATTATCTTCTCCCTCACCGCGGCTATGAGGAATCCTCACCTTTAGAAGTTTCTTCAACATCCTATTCGTGGGTTTCAAACTTCAAGATTGATTCCTATGAAGATCACCCACATGAACACATCGACCATTACATCATGCATATCCAACGAGCTCGACACACCGCTTTGTCGTCTTTCCAAGCACTCAAGGGACAAGCTCGCACTTGGTTCTACTCCCTTCCAAGGGAATCCATCCATACCTTTGACAAACTCGCCAAGATTTTTGTAGAATAGTTCATTGCAAACCGGAGGATCATTAAAGATTCCTCCGATCTCTCTGGCATTCATCAAAATGAGGGTGAATCACTTAAAGAATACTTCCAGAGATTCTCCTCAGAAGCTCACCAAATACCTGGGGTAGACCCTGAATTACTAAGAGGAGTTTTCCTTGGGGGGCTCCGTCTTGGGCCTTTCTACTCGTCACTAATGCGAGATACGGTCCGCTCATATCGACTTAGTTCACCGTGTGGAAGTGATCTGATGAGGCTATTAATGCCCATCGAAAATAATTTGAACAATCCATGAAAATGTAAGTGTGCTCTAGGAAGCACAGATCAACAATCCCATCAGAAGAAGCAACAAGGCAGTCATGATTTCCCTCCGATCAACTATGCAAACCAAATGGAATACACGCCAACACATCTCATGTTAAACTCCTAATGGCTATTTGAGATGAAAAAAATATCAAGTGGCTGCATCCACTGAAACCAAATTCAGGAAATCAGGAGCAATATTGTCACTTCCATCGAAGTCGTGGATATACTACTAAGGCATGCAAACAACTCAAAGAGAAAATTGAGAGGCTCATTTAACAAGGATATCTACATCAATTTGTGCAAAACCAACCAACTCAAACAAACATAGCTCCAACTGTGGGGAAACCAAGACAATCATCACAGAAATAACATAATAGTCACCAAATAGTTGGAGAAATTGAAACGATTGCAAGTGGGCCACTACTATCTAATCAAGTCTTCATCTCCACCTTTGAAGAGCTAGAGTTAAAAAAATCTAGTATTAATCATCCCATCACTTTTAATAACTCAGACTTGGAAGGAGTCCAAGTTCAACATCAAGATCCTCTTATCATCAGTGCGGGGATTGTTGACCCATGTTATATTGTTAAGAGAATTTTGATTGATAATGGGAGTTCCGTTGATGTTTTATTTTACTCCACCTTTCTTAGCATGGGCTTGGTTAAGGAAAACTTCAACCTCGTAGGACCATTATATGGGTTTGATAATCTGCATGTGGAGGGGACAATCACCCTTCCGTTATTCTAGGAGAATTTCCTCAACAAGTCACTCACTCGTTAAATTCATAGTGGTCAAGTCAAATTACAACGCTATATTTGGAAGACCTCCAATCAATCTTCTGTCGCCACTTGCACCTCATCTTAAGATAAAATTTCAAACTCCCATTGGAGTAGTTGTGGAAATCAACAAATAGCACAATCATGTTACCTCAAACAAGCTCAATCACGCCTTCGGACCTTCAACATCGAGAATTTTAATCTTCAAAATAAAGAAGTACCTCGAGGGTTTTGCCGTAAAGATCTCCCCACGTATTAGATAACCAACCGCTGCTATGACCTATCTAGAGAAAAAATATTCCTTAAAACTTGGAACATGGAGGGTCTCAAAAAAGTGTTATATGTAATCATTGGTGTATAAATATTGTAATCTTTAATTTATCCCGCTTTGTCCTTTCCTCTCCACCTCTTGTCCTTTGTTAACTCTCTAAAAATGTATCTGCCCATTTTGTTAAGTTATCTTGTGACAATATTGTATCACCAACATTATTAAAGTAATGAGTTTATGGTTTTTCTCACAAGCTTGTCTCTTCTTCATTTAATCCTCTCACTTGAGAAATATACAACTCACGCTATATCTTCTGCATGATCAATCCCAAGGGGACTTGATCGGACCTCTTCCATACGTTAACGCCATCGTAACACTGACAAACAACCTTGATAGGTCAAAATCCTATATTCAATTCCTCTTCCATAGGTTAACGCCATCGAGCAAAGACCCTGACAAACAATCTAGGATAGGTCAAAAGGTCCTTGGTGGACTTCCACAACCTCTTCCATAGGTTAATGTCATCGGTAACACTCGACAAACAACCTGGATAGGTCAAAATCCTCGGATTCAATTGACCTCTTCCAGGTTAATGTCATCGAAGTCACACTCGACAAACAACCTCGAATAGGTAAAAAATCTTAGCGATTCAATTCAACCTCTTCCATACGTTAACGCTAAGTCACACTACAAACAACCTCGGATAGTCAAAATCACGATAGCCACCGCCACGCCAGCTTTGCCATCCACCATAGACGCCATTCGCCAGCCGACAAAACGGCGCTTGCCGCCGCTGACAACCCCGGCCGCCAACCTCAGAGTTTATCGCTGACCATCATCGGCAATTTTTTGCCATCCTCGCCGTTTATCAACGCCGCTTGACGCTGCTGACTATCCTTACCGCTGCCGAATTATCTTCGAATCTTCGCTGACACGCCGCCACCATCAATAATCTCCATCGTCATCTCCGGAACTTCGTCGGTCCGTTGCCGGTCATCCTCGCTGACCGACGCGGCCACTCACCATCGACAACTGGTTGCCAGGCCGCTACCCCGTGGCCGCCAACCACTATAGTCACCGCGCACTATCAGAGTGGCCATCGCCGACCATCGCAAAGGCCCGCAGCACCTTTCTTCAGCCCATGAAACTGCGCAACCCACTAGCAATTTTTTGCTTATGCGTAATCCAACCGAACCTGTCGCAGAAGCTGTAGAATGTCCGCATGGGTCCATAACTCAAATCTTGCCCACACGCCGCGATACATCCATACCGCACCCGCTTCATGGTCATAATCTTATGCTCTCGTTAAGATATGTTCTCTCAAAATGTATGGTTAACAGGACCGTAAATTTCATTGAAGAATCTTCTATTTTCAAATATTCGGCATATATATTTTTGGATGATTGAGATAATATCATCCAAAAAAAATAACCGATATGACAAAAATTTCACTAGAAGCACAAATCTTGATGTAGAAAGCAACTCGATTGTGAATCAAGACTAATCGAGATCAAGCATTTATTATCAATCTCTTAAACATAGAGTGTTTATAGTCAAATCGAGCGCCTTGACGAATAATCTAACAAGCCCAAGATATCATAATTGACATCATTTGAGCATTCAAATACACAAAATACATCATATGATCAAGGGGATCATTTTGAGCCGTCCATGAAGTGGAGTGGTTTTTTGTTTTTAGACGCCACTCCTCCAATCTATAAATAGCCCCTCATTCCTCATATGAGGGAAGGCCAAGCAAGAGAGAGAAGAGAGCTCTAAAGATCCTCCAAGCACAATCGTGCCGCCACTCGACGGTCGTCAACCACTGCCGCCGTCAGCCGCCGCCGTTGATCCTTGCCGTCGTCAATCTCTATCGGTCTCCATCATGATGACTTCTACCAGTGATTGTTCTCTGCATTTCTGCCAGTAATTGTTCCCCGCACTTCCACCGGTGATTGCTCACAGTTCACCATCATCTACTACTACGCGCTAACTGATTGTCACATATTGTTCCTTTCTCATACAATAATCCCGATCGGGAAGATCTTGTACTCAAACAATACATAGTGGAAGCTTTTAGGGCTAGGCCTGTGGTTTTCCCTCTTTCGGTTTTCCATAAAAATTCTGAGTTTTATTGTTCACACTTTTATACTGTTTGTGGATTTCACAAGCTGGCGAAAACTTTTACTCTACCGCAACTGGTTTTCTATCACGCAACATATATATATATATATATATATATATATATATATATATATATAGATTGAGAGAGAGAGAGAGAGAGAGAGAGAGAGAGAGATCTCAACGTGATGATAATTACCGATGATGAAGCTCAAGAAGCCTTCAAACCCAGCTCGACGGAGAATGAGATCAATGTTGCCATCTTTGGTATACTCACCGATGGTCGCCTCGTCGGTCTCTCACGTAGCCATGGCTTGTGTGTGGGTGTACGTTGTTACCATATTGTATATTATGCATAAAATAACTTTTTATATATATATATATATATATATACTATTATTAAAAATTAGCTTGTGTTTCTTCTAATCTTAGTCTTTAATTTTATATTCAAATTGATTTGATGATTTCAATCCTAGTGATATAATATATAACAGCCAAATTCTAAAAATAAATTAATAAACTTAATTATAAATAATTAATGAGTTTACATAAATTATTTTAAAATTCACTGTGATTTCCAATTATATAAATAATTAATGAACGCTTATATTAATCTACACGTTTATGTTATTTTCAATTAATTTTATTATATAAACGTTTTTAATTCCGATATTTTCTCCTAGAGTGGAGAAGAGAAACAACTTTAGAGAAGAAGGCTTTTTTAAAACAACGTTATTTTCTCCTGTGCTATGTATGTAAATTTCCCAAAGAGTGGGAGAGAGAGAAGCGAGAGGAAGACGGAGGGACATGTAATTTTGAGAAAGCTTTATGATCGAGGTTAGTATGAATTTTAGGATATATGATTTCCATTTTAGTTTTTTAACATACTTATTGAACTTTTTTCTCTTTTTTTTTTTCAGGAATATTTTCTACCTAATTTATTTTTTACATCAAACAGATATGCATTTTACTTTTGTTTTATATTTTCTCAATTTACAAATAAAAGATCTAATTTAAAACTACTTCTTTTATTGTTTCTATCGAATTAATCTTAATCTGAGTCACATAGTTCATAATTCTAATTTAGTAGTCCGAGTTCACTGAAAATGTCTCTACATAGTTTGTTTTTATAGAATTTCAACAATAATGAACTTTATAATAGAACATAACAACATTAAATAAATTATAACCCAACTTTATATATATTTGTTATTGTTTATAATGTTTAAATTTAAATTTATCTTTTAATTTTTTTTATTTATGAATTCAGCAAATATTATCACTAAATTATCAGTGCATCAAAGTTACTTGAGCATAAAAGTTTTAGTTCTAAAAAAAGAGAACATAAAAATTTTAAATCGAACAAGGAAAGGTCTAAAAGGTTATTTTGATGGATGTGCGTAATTAATTATCGTAATTAAATATTTTAGTTCTTATTATTACTATATACAATTTTGTTAGTAATGATTTATATTTTATTCTTTATAATTAGTACTTTCTAAAAATAATTAACTTTAATTTCAATGATTTCTCTTGTCTTGTGAATAGAGTTTAAAAATATATACAATAATGTTCAATGATATTATCAATAAGTTTACGGACATTTTAAATATTGGCAAGATATATATGATATTAAAAGAATAAATTAAAAATATAAATAAAAAATTTTATAATGTGAATGATAAATTTAAGATTATATTAAATAATTTCACAGAAATATGTGAAGATGTTGATGATTATAATTTCTCATCATCTACTAAATTATAAGTAATAACATATATCAAGTCAAATCCAAATTCACCTTTAGGTACATATTTTCTTATTTTATTCTATTATCTTTCTTATTATATGAAATTCTTAATATTAATAATATTTATTTATATTTGAAACATGTATTCTTCTATTTGTTATGAAAGTTAATGATGTTAGAATGATATATAGATAGAGGGATAAAAAAAATATCAAGAGAGACTTGCAAGTTTTTGGATTAAGATATGACATTTATATTACAAACTTAAGAAATAAAAATCATTTTGTAATATATTTTTTTTTTCGTCCGAGTTATTTACATTCACGTGGTAAGCATTAGCTATAGTACAATGCCAACAATTAAAAGAAATAAAAGATGAGTTTCTAGAAATATTAGCAAAATCAATTGTTGGGAAATATTATAATGGCATAATATTCTTAAATATATTTTAATATTTTGTAATGAAGAATTTTAATGGTTACAACAATTTATACATGTATTGCACATTAATTTTAATTTTTTTATAATTATTATATATTTAAAATTATAGGTTTCACATCAACAACATGATCAAAAGTTTAGAAATTAATCCAGATTTGATAGAATCAAAAGAAATAAAGGATTGGTTTTTTTTTTTAAAAAAATATGATTGATTAGTTTATTATAATTATTACTTCTACTTAACTTGGAATTTAAATTATAAGTTTAATGAAAATCAATACTCTCTGGGTCAATCAAATAATGAAAGATATGCACTTACTGATCTTTTTAAGATCAATACATCTGTGCATTTATCAGGAGAGGTATGTATATATACTAAGGTATTTTTATAATAATAATTATTACTAATTTATTATTATTGTACTAGGTCAAGTACTATAATACATGGGTGTCTATAAAAGGAATAAAAGAAGAAGGAAACCTTTGGTATAATGCATTTAATACATGTAAATCAAAGGTAATTATAAAAGAAGATTCAAGAATGTACTAAGTGCTCAAATAATAATGTAGAATATAATTTGAGGTAAATAATTTATGAAATTAAAATAAATTATATTTAATATTTATTATGCTTCTTATATTGATTTTTTTTGGGAACCCCATATAGGGGAATTTTATTACCACAAAAAGAGGTTACAAGGTCCTTAAAAGGGGGTAAATTCAAAAGCTACTGCTCAAAGAGCTACAATCATCCTAGAGAGTAAATCCTAACTAAGTACAATCCACACATATCAAAAGAGAAAGAAAATAACCAAAGAAAGCAAAAGATACACATGAGAAAATAGCAAAGCTAGTCAACAATAGCGATTGTTATGAAGAAGTTTATACCTCGAAAGAAATGACATGCGTGAGAAGAACACATAATCGCAAACATCTAGAAAAAGTTAGGACCATTAAAGTGATATGAGCTAAATCGAAGGTAGAAACAGAAACACAGAGATAAATAGAGAGTTGTGGAAAAAGCTCCGGTACGATCACACCAACTTGGGGCTGCCACAACCATGTGCATCGAAATCCAAAGGAAGGGATACAACAGACGTGCTACTACCAGCCAAGGAATGGGTGAAATCAACCATCCATCATAGCCTACAAACCTGGGGAACCAACCCATCCATTGGAAGAGAGTTGTGTGGACTGAAAGAGCAGTACACCAAAGTATAGCAAAGCCAATCACATACACATGGGAGAGAAAGCCACACAGATACAAAAGATAAAGGGAAAACAACACTCCTTTAACAACAGGAGAGCTCAAATAGTGCCAATAGAACTCAGATGCCAGCCCATAACAACCCAATCATCATCCACAAAGTATAAATCAAGGTTCAACAGATAAATGAGAGCATCCAAGTCAGTCTTGCATGATTGTAGCCAGCTATAAACGCTTCTTATATTGATTTTTTTCATATAGATATCTTATTAAATTAGATGTTGAAGATACAACCTTAAATTCTACATTTACACTATTTGATGATTAGGCTGAAGTTATTATTAGTATGCCAATTATAGAGCTACAAAAAATAAAGGTAATCAATTAACATATTTTTTGAATTTCTAAATAATATATTATATTTTATAATTTATTTATTTTATTTTTTTTCCTCACAGGAATCGGATACTGAGGAGTATAAAAAAATTATCACAAACTTTATTTGTTCCACAAAGACTTTCTCAATTAAGGGACAAGATAAAATGTATGTGAATAGATCTCTACATTATTTACGTTCAATCAATAAATGACTTTGATAGAAAATAAAAAATAAAAATAAAAAATAAAAAATAAAAAAATTGGAGAAAGATTAATAATTATTTATTGAAATAGTATATTTATTCTACAAGACAATTTCATCAAGCCATAATACTTTATTTTTATTATCATTTTCTTAATTAGATAATTTTTTGCATTACTAAATTTTTTAATTAACCATTTAATCTTTTATTTATGTCTTTACATTATGATTAGTTGTGCTGACATGTGCCATAATTAAATAACATTTCTATCAATTATAAAGTTTATCATTTATACATTTTTATTATTTATTAATTCTTCATTTAGTTTGATAAACAATCTATGTCTTTAACACAAAAACTATTAAATAAATGAACGTTGTTCATGTTCAACTATATAATAATTTAAAATATATTAACCTTCGCTTGATTATATTTTAAATTAACATTCATATTGATCATTTAAGAAATTTATTATATTTATTTAGTAATATATGTTTACTTATTAACTCTCATTTTATCTAATTAATTTGTATTCACTAGAAAATAATAAATATTTATGGTTAAATATGATAATATATTTAAATTAATTTTTTCCTAATTTATTTCTTATTACTACCTACAATTTATCAAAATCTTTATAAAAGTTATCTATTCATCTTGTAAATTTTAAAATCATATTTATAAAAAATTATCTATTCATCTTTAACACAAAAATTATTAAATAAATATATGTTGTGTTAGAACTATAAGGTAATACATTAGAAATTAAGAAATAAATTTAACACAACTATGCAAATAAAAAATAAAACTAATGAGATCGAAATAGCCTAGGAGGGAGGCATGCACGATTGGGTTGGAGGAAGGCTTGCGAGGTGGCACAAGGCTTGTGTCTTCCCGGATCCAATGGATTGAGTAGTGAGGAAGTGAGTAACTCACCTCCCTTGTCCATGATAGGCCTAGCCCACTTAGGTTGGGCTGGGTGAGTAGGTCCACCCCATTTTGGGTGTGTGAGGGTTTCCAAGTGGAAAGGATGAGTGGACTTTGCTAATTTTGCAAAATCCCATGTGGGGAGGAAAATCAAGGAAGATTTTCCTTGGGTTTGAGTCCATTTGGGTTTGAGCAAATCCAAGATGGGTTTGGGTTGAATCAGATTCCAAGTGATCATGGCTTGGTTCCAAGAGAATTGGCTCAATTTTACTCTTATGGGTCAAATTAGGTTGTTGGGTTAGATTGACCAATTATTCAAATTGGGTCAAACCAAGGCTTAGGTTAAATGATGGTTTGAAGTGTTCTGGTTCAATTGGTTTCAATCAATTTGGCTTAGGTTTGATTTTGGCTCATTTGGATTCACATAGGTCAAATGGGTCAAGTTGACCAAATTGGACCAAATTGGTCAAATTGGCTTGGATTAGATGTAGATTCATGTTCAATTGGTTAATTGAAGATGATTGTAGGCTTTGTTTAGAGTTAATTTAGATTTAATTTAGTTTTAGACCAATTTGACCATTTGGTGAATTTGGGCTAAGTTGGTCAATTGTCTAATTGGTCAAACCGAGCTCAATTATGGTTTTGATTAAGTTCAATAATCAACTTGGAGTAAATTTGAGCCATTGGTTGCAATCAATTTGGATCATGATTTGACCTATTTTTGTCTTTTAGGTCAATTTTGGTCAACTTGAGTCAAAGGATCAATTGGGTTTGGTTTGGCTCAATTGATGGTCAAGTCATGTTCAATCATTGATCATGGGTTGGTGTTAAGCCATGGTTTCAATTTCTTTAGTGTATGATAGGTTTTTTGGCTAATTTGGTTCATATGGGTTAAGGGGGTTGACTTGATCAAATGACAAAGTTGACTTGGTTTGACCTAATTTGTGATAATTGATGATCCTAGGGTGGTCAACAATCATGGTGAAAGGTTTTGATGAGCTTGGTTCAATCCAATTTGGGTTAGATTGGAACTTGGCTCAAATGGTTCTTTAGGTCACTTTGGATCAAGTGAACCTAAATGGGTCAATTGTCTTGATTTTGGTTTGATTTAGGACTAGTTGAATTTATATATGAGTTTAGGATTAAAATATAAATTTAGCTATAATCAATTTAGAATCTAACAAGTTTTGGTTCATTTAAAAATTTCAAGTCAAAAGGGCTAAGTTGATTTTGAGTTGGGTTGATCTTAGTTTGGTTTGATAATTGCATGTTTCATTTATATTTTGATAGGTGGTTGGAGGAATGATTGACTCAAGAAAAAATCTATTGGTTTTGACTTGATTTGGATGGGATTTGGTTAAGTCTAAAGAATTGGCTGAAAGGGTCTTTGATTAGGTTTTGATTTGATTTTGGATTTAGTTTTGGTCATTTAAATGTAGGTTTCAATTATATTTGGGAAGATATTTAAAGAAATAATTGATTTATAAGAAAATCAAATGAGTTTGGAGTGATTTGAAAGTAAATTTAGCCAAGCTCATCAAGGTAGGTCCAAAGGGCTTATAAGAGAATTTGATTTAGTTTGATTGAATTTTGATCATTCGAGTGTAGATTTCATTTATATTTGTGAAGATGATTGAATATATGATTCGCTCAAGAAGAAATCAATTGAATTTGGATTGAATTGGGTGGAGATTTGGCTAAGTTTGTAGAATCAGATTACATGGCTTAAGAGGGGTTTAAAGCTTGGATTTGATCATGGGTTTCAATCATTTAGAGTTGGGTTTGATTGAATTTTATTTGGGTAGGGCTAAATCCATGGGATTCAATCATAAGGCTTAGGAAGGATTTTGAGCTTGGATTTGAGGTTGAGATTGATTGTAAATTTTGGAATTTTGAATTTGAATTCAAATTTTAATTTGGGGTTTGATTTGAGAAAGTGAACATTGATTAGGTTTAGACTATAGGGTAGGTAAGTCTCCTAAGTCCCTTAGGCATAGCCAACTCCTATGACTAACCCTTCTAAGCCTCTAGGCTTAGGTTAAGTGTTCACCAAATCACTAGAAGTATCTTAAGACTAAGAAGATCTTAGTGTCTAGAAGAGTCCTAGATCTATGATGAGGAGATTGAGAACTCATTCCAAAAGTAAGGTCAACATAATGATAAAATATCAATTTTAATTTCACAGCAACGTAGAGAGAAAATTTTGATGAGATTCAACTGTATTAAGATGGAAGATGGGTATCAACCCCAGAAGCATTATGGAGAATATTTGAATTTGATTTAAATGAGATGTATCCATTAGTGTGTAATTTATAGCTACATTTAGAAGACATGCATGCTATATATTATAAATAAAATCAGAATTTATGTGATTTATTAACATTTAGTAATATCAAAAAAACTATGTTGTCATAGTTTTTTGAGTTAATTAAAAGAGATTCTGAGGCGAAAACAATATCTATATAGTGAAATTCTAGAAAAATATGTCTCGGATAAGACAAAATTTTTTTGGAAAAGATGACAAAAGTTTGAGCAAATTGGTCGCATAAATACTGCAAATCCATCGAAGGGTGAAAGATATTATTTAAGAATGTTATTAAATCATGCTTATGGACAAACATCATTTATTGATTTATGAAAAGTTCAAAAAATACAATGTTTCACATTTAAAGAAGCTGTACAGAAGCATGGTTTGTTGGAAACTGGTGACTATATTTCAGAATATTTAAACAATGCATCCAATTTTCAAATGCCATTTGAAATAGACTATTTTTTGCTAATTATTTAATTTCTAGTCTACAAATATAAATCAACTATGAAATAATTATTTCAAGATTATCAAAATAATGGTAATCTTTTTGAAGAATTATTTGTGAGAAAAACATTAAAAAAACATCAAAGTATTTATTGAGAGAATGGGTAAGAGTATATCTGAATTTGATCTACCTAAATTGCCCTGAGAAAATATTACTTCATTTGAGAAAGATGAAGAATTTCAAAAGAGGGAGCTAATGGAAGAATTAAATGTAACGACCAACCGGAGATATTAACATAATCCAGACTTAATGTAGATCAAAAAGGCATATGTAGAAATTATAAACCGTGTATATCATAAGAAGAATGACATTTTTTATAGATGGTCATGGTGGTACATAAAAGATATTTTTATATCGAGCATTACTTGCAATCTTAAGAATGGACGGTCACATAGCAATAGTAATAGCAACATGTGGGGTAGCAGCATCAATCTTGCCAGGAGGTCGAACAACACATTCAACATTTAAAATACCAATAAATGCAACATAATCAAGTAGATGTGCAATACCAAATCAAAGTGGTCTTGCATTATTACTTAAGAAAATCAAGTATTATAATTTGGGATGAAGCGCCAATGGTAAAATGAACATCAATAGAGTCTTTGGACATAACATTAAGAGATATTATGAATAACTCTATTTATTTTAGTGGCAAAATGATTGTATTTGAAGGTGACTTTCGATAAGTTGTACCAGTATGACGTGCATCAAAAAATGAAATTATTAAGCATAGTTTAGTTAAGTCATATTTATGGTCGATATAGAAGTTTTAAAAAAAAGAATATGAGAGCAAAAAAAAATTCATTATTTTCTGAATTCATACTTAGAATTGGAAATGGAGATGAGCGAAACGAAGATAGATTAGTAAAGATTCTAAATGAGATGATAATAAACTATGTGAGTGGTGAAGATTCGTAAGATTTATTAATAAATGATATATATTCATGTTTGCATGAAAATGCTATATCAACTGATTACATTATGAAAAGAGCTATCTTAGCAACAAAAATACATATGCTCATAAGATAAATCAAAAGCTTAAAAATATTTTCCGGAAATTAGATAAATTACTTCAATTTTGATAGTGTTATTGATGGCAAATCTAATCTCTATTATGTGAAATTTCGAACTCGTTGGCACCTAATGGACTTCCTCCACATCGACTTGTTCTAAAAAAATTGTCCAATAATGTTATTAAGAAATTTAGATCTTTCAAATGGATTATGCAATAAAACAAGAATGATTTGCAAATTATTTAAAGAGAATGTTATTCTTGCGTAAATATCAACCGCTCAATTCTCTAGCAAATTATTTTGATCCCAAGAATACCTTTATGTCCAAGTGACGATGAAACTCTACCATTTGAATTTAAACGAAAACAATTTCCAATGCATCTATGTTTTACAATGACAATCATAAAGTCGCAAGGTCAAACAATACCTAATTTTGGAATATATCTTCCTCAGCATGTATTCTCGTATGAACAATTATATGTTGCATTATCTAGAGGAATTTCAATGAACAACACAAAAGTGCTTATCATCCACGATAAATATGCATCAAGGCAACGTCATTATACAAGAAATATTGTATACAAAAATATACTAATATCTTCTTAATAATCTTTAGGTATATAAAAAATCTTTAATCTTTATTGATATGAATAAATTTTATTTATTCTTTTATTGAAATATCATAATACATTTTTCACTTCTTAAGCATATGCTAACAACTCTAAATATTTTAAAAAATTATGATAGGTCAATATTTATGGATTCATCAAATATTATCACTCAATTAGCACTGCATCAATGTTACTAGAGCATAAAAGTTTTAGTTACTGAAAAAGAGAATATAAAAGATTTTAAATCAGGACAAGGAAAGGTCCAAAAAGTTACTTTGATGGATGTGAAAGTAATTAATTATTACAATTAAATATTATTGGATTTTATTATATTATTATATACAATTTTGTTAGTAATGATTTTGTATTATATTCTTTATAATCAATATTTTTTTTAAAATAATTAACTTTAATTTCAATGATTTCTCTTCTCTTATGAACATTGTTCAAAGATATATGCAATAATGTACAATGATATTATCGATAACTTTACTAACAAATTAAATATTGGAAAGATATATATGATATCAAATGGTCAAATTTAAAATATAAAAAAAAATTATAATGTGAATGATAAATTTTAGATTATATAAAATAATCTCACAAAAATACGTGAAGAAGTTGATGATAATAATTTCTCATCATCTACTAAATTATCAACAATATCAGATATGAAGTCAAATCCAAATTCACCTTCATGTACAAATTTTCTTAGTTTTATTATATTTTTCTTTCTTATTATATGAAATTTTTAATATTAATAATATTTATTTATATTTGAAACATATATTCTTCTATTGGTTATGAAAGTTAAAGACGTTAGATTGGTGTATAGACAGATGGATAAAAAAATTATCAAGGGAGACCTACAAGTTTTTGGATTAAGGTATGACACTTAGATTGCGAACTTAAGAAAAAAAATATATATATATATATATATATATATATATATATATATATATATATATATATATATATATATATATATATATATATATATATATATATATACTTCGGTGTTATTTACTTTCACATTGTGGAAGCATTAGCTACGATACAAGGCCAACAATTAGAAAAAATAAAAGATGAGTTTTAAATAATATTAGCAAAATTAATTATTGGAAAATATTATAATGATATAATATTCTTAAATATATTTTAATATTTTGTAATGCAGAATTTTAATGGTTACAACAATTTATACATTGTATTGATTTTTAATTTTTTTTATAATCATTATATATTTAAAATTATAGGTTTTGCATTGTCAACAACATCATCAACAAGTTTAGAAATTAATCTAGATTTGATAGAATAAAAAAAATAAAGGATTGGTATGTAAGTTTTTTTTAAATATGCTTGATTAGTTTATTATAATAATTACTTTCGTTAACTTGAAATTTAAATTATAGGTTTAATGAAATTCTATACTCCCTGTGTCAATTAACTAATGAAAGATATGTACTAATTGATTTTTTTTAAGATCCACACATCTGAGCATTTATCAGGAGAGGTATGTATATAAAATTATGTATTTTTAAAATAATATTTTTATAATAATAATTATTATTTTACTAGATCAAGTACTATGATACAAGGGTGTCTACAAAAGGAATAAAAGAAGAAGGAAACCTTTAGTATAATGCATATAGTTCATGTAAATCAATGGTAGTTATAAAAGAAGATTCAATAGAATATACCAAGTGCTCAAATAAAAATTGTAGAATATAGTTTGAGGTAAATAATTTATGAAATTAAAATGATTTATATTTAATGGTTATTATGTTTCTTATATTGATTTTTTTCATATAGATATCTCATTAAATTAGATGTTGCAACCTCAAATTCTACATTTATATTATTTGATGATGAGGCTCAAGCTATTATTAGTATGCCAGTAATAGATCTATAGAAAAATAAAGGTAATCAATTAATAGATTTCTTTTAAATTTCTAAATAATATATTATATTTTTCAAATTTATTTAATTTATTTATTTTCCTCATAGGAATTAGATAGTGAGTATAAAGATAATATCACAAACTTCATTGGTTCCCCCAAGACTTTCTCAATTAAGGCACAACATAAAATTTATGTGCATCGATCTCTACTTACATTCATTGTTCAATTAATAAATGGCTTTGATAGAAGTTTGAAAAAAATAAAATTAGAGAATGGTTAAGAATCATTTAATGAAATAGTATATTTGTTCTACAAGACAATTTCATCAAGTCATAATACTTCATTTTCATTATTATTTTCTTATTTATATAATTTTTTTATTTACGAATTTTTAATTATCCATTTAATCTTTTATTTATGTCTTTACATTATGATTAGTTCTTGACATGTGCCATAATTAAATAACATTTCTATCAATTATAAAGTTTATGATTTATATATTTTCATTATTTATTAATACTTCGTATATTTTGATAAACAATCTATGTCTTTAACACAAAAATTATTAAATAAATGTATGTTGTTCATGTTCAACTATATAATAATTTAAAATATATTAACCTTTACTTGATTATATTTTAAAGTAACATTCATATTGATCATTTAAGAATTTTATTATATTTATTTAGTAATATGTGTTCACTTATTAACTCTCATTTTATCTAATTAATTATTTGTATCCAATAGAAACCAATAAATATTTTTGGTTAAATATGATAATATATTTAAAATAATTTTTCATAATTTATCTCTTATGACTACCTACAATTTATCAAAAAATCTTTATAAAAAATTAATTATTCATCTTCTATATTTAAAAATCATATTTATAAAAGTTATCTAGTCATTCTTAACACAAAATTTATTAAATAAATGTATGTTGTTCATGTTCAACAATATAATAATTTAAATATATTAACCTTCACTTGATTATATTTTAACTTAACATTCATATTGATCATTTAAGAATTTTGCAACCCACGCGACTCTCTCGCTAGGGTTTTTCTCGCTGCTTTATGCGCCGCGTTTAACAGCCGCTCGCGATTTTGTTACTGTCCGGTTTGCTTCAAATGTTCATCCCGCATCTGGCTTGATGGCGGAATATCACCTTTCCGCTAACCAAAACTCCGCTCCTGGGATGGATCTGATGAAGGCTGATGCCCCTCTCGGTAAGTTCGTTCCTTCATCCAATACTCCGCCTCCCAGAAATCCTTCAAGGACGCTTTATCGTAACAATCATTCCCCTTCGAATCGGTTAACTTAATTGCTACCGCTGAGGAATGCCAGCCGTGATGTGTTCAGACATGGATGTAGAAAAATTAGCTAAACCATTCGAATATTCACTGATTGGGAAATTTAATTTACGGAGACCTACTGTTGATAAGATTCGGGCTTTCTTTCATAGTCTAAAACTTTCGGGTTCCTTTTCGGTAGGGCTGATTGACCCTCGGCATGTGCTTATCCAACTAACTAATGATCTGGACTATTCGAGAGTGTTTTGCCGCCTTACTTAGTTTATAATTGTCAAATGCGTCTCCTTAAGTGGTCGCCTAGTTTTGATGTTAAGGAAGAGTCCCCGATTGTCCCAATTTGGCTATCTTTCCCTAACATGCGCATTCATTTTGTTACACATCAAGTGCTATTTGCCGTGGGGGCTATATTTGGTCGGCCATTACAAATAGATCAGGCCACGGCTGTGAAATCCCGCCCTTCTGTTGCTCGGGTATTAGTTGAAATAGATATTACCAAAAAGCACCCAAAAGAAGTTTGGATAGGCTCAGAAAAACTAGGCTATAATCAAAAAGTTGAATTTGAAAACTTTCCATTTTTCTGCTCCCATTGCAAAATTCATGGGCATGAAAACTCTGATTGTTTTATTCTCCACCCTCAGCTAAAAAAGAATAAGTTATCAGACTCTAACTCCTCCTTACCAAAAGATCAACCTACTAAAATGGCCTATGTTCCCAAAATCAACCACACGGACACAAATCTGAATAAACTTATCGTTTCTACACCTACCGATTCGCAAAATGGGCTTCATAAGGAATTAGTGAAATATCATGATGATACGTCCTGTGAGGGGGAAAGGGTTAACCCAGTTGAAATTGTACCTAAAGACAACTTATTGCCCCAACCCAATCTTGACATTTACCACTAGCTCAAAGAAACAATGGTGATGACCTTGTTGGGCGAAAATAAGAGATACTCATGGCTCTTTGACAACCGAACAAAACAAGATTGAGGAACCCCTAGTTTTAGAAAACATCCAACTCATAATCGAAATGGAGATTGGAAAAATCACCACCTCCACTATCGCTCATATAGATACTCAAAGCTAACCTATCCTCTCAACAAATTTGGAAACAAGAAGGGGAAATCTATCACCATTCCATTAATTGCCACTGAAGCTAACATGAATTTTTTAAATTATTCTCTTCGGATGGAGATACACGAGAGCGAAAGACCTTTCCAAACAGCTTTCCTACAAAAGAAGTCAACAAATCCTAGAAGCTCCACTAGATCTACGGATCCGCCTCCACATCTCTTAAAAAATGCAATTAGGTTTTCTTTGCACTTTCCTTATACATATTCCTTATTATGCTCTTCAAATTTCTTTCGATCATCATTATGATTAGATCTATTATTTGGAATATTCGTGGTATTGGGACCCTAATGTCCGCAATAGGTTAGAAGCCTATGTCGCACTCACAACGCTCTCACTCCTTATTATTGTAGAACCTCTTATTCATTCTTCCAAGATTGCTAATGTTGCTCGTAAAATCGGTTTCCAAAATTTTTTTCACAACATTAGCAATAAAATTTGGTGCTTCTGGAAACCATCAATCACTATCACCATCCTAGAAGATCATAATCAATTGATTAATGTTCTCATCTCTTTAGGGATTTCTACTCGGGCTCTTTTATTTATGCCGCAAATGAGGGGGGAACATCCTCGGAATAGCTTAAGATCCTTTGCCTCATCGTCACTTTACCTTGGCTTGTTGGAGGTGATTTCAACACTATTCTTACAAAGATCCAAAGAAGGGGGGCTCCTCTAACACCCACTCCATGGAAGATTTCGCGAATATGATCCTTGATTGTAACTTAACCAACATCGGTTTTTCAGGTTCTAACTTCACTTGGAACAACTCGGACTTTGGCAACGCCGATCGTATCCTATTTAACTCACTGGATTGACCAATGGCCAAACACCAGTGGAACCTTTGAGTAGAACACTTTGGATCACGCTCCACTCCTTATTTCTATGAACCCCCACCTCTAGACAGGTCTCCTTCCCCTTTAGATTTCAAAACATGTGGACGCAACATAATGACTTTTTTTGAATGTTGTCTCTATGAACTGGATGGCTCCCATTCACCGACAACTCGTTAAAGGTATGATCCATTTTGGCTCAAACTTAAACGACTCAAACAAATTCTAAATTGGTGGAACAAACATCATTTTAAAACATTTTGCTAATTTAAAAGTATGGAGAATTTGATTTGTTCTCTTGAAGAAGCAGTCATCACGGACTCGAGCAAACATGACCAACTTAAGGAAGCTAAGGATAAGCTGATTAAATTTCAAAATATGGAAGAAACTTATTGGCGTCAAAAAGCCGCTAGTAAACAAATAACGGACGGCGACAGAAATACAAAATATTTTCACGTTCTTTTCAAAAAAAGAAAAGTTCTAAACTCTATTAAAAAAATTAAAATGAGAATGGCGGTTGGATCATCAAGAAGAATTACAAGACTCGGTAACCATTTTAAAATTTACTTAATACCAACCTCGAACTTATTGATATCTCCAATCCTCACTTGATTCCCTCCTTGATCACCTCAGCAAAACAATTTACTCACATTGCTCACAAAGTCGAGATTGGTGATACCCTTAATAGCATGAACTCGGACTCTATCACTGGCCCTGATGGGTTTACTACCCATTTCTTCCAACATTGGTCCACTATTAAACCGATTTGATTAATGTTTTTGATTTTTTTGAGGGAAACCCCTTCCTAGAGCCTTCGCTAGTACCTCCATCATTCTTATCCCTAAAATTCAAACCCGGAATCGGGTGATTTTAGACCTATCGCCTTTTGCACCTTTTCAATAAATTAATTGCTAAACTAATCTCTAATCGAATTAGGCCCCTTTCCCCAATATTATCTCTCCTAAGTCGATTTATGAAAGGTAGAGCTATTTCGATAACATCCTCCTTGCCCAAGAATTAATCCATGACATCGACGTTCCCACCGTGAGGTGGAAACATTATCTTCAAACTTGATATATCTAAAGCTTTTGACAATCTATCTTGGGACTTTTTATTTAAGATTCTTAGCCTTTTGGGTTCTCGGCGATTATTCATCTTATTAAAAATTGTGCCACTAATGCTTGGTTTTCTGTGATCATCAATAGTGAGTCGACCGGTTTTTTCACATCTACCCATGGCTTGAGACAAGGAGACCCTCTTTCTCCTACTCTTTTTATCATTGCTGTTGACTACCTATCCAGGTGTTTGAATGATATTTTCTTTTATAAACCTAACTTGCTTTATAAAACTCGTGGTGGCATTCCCGTTTCTCATCTTAGTTTTGCAAATGACTTTATCATCTTCTGCAATGCTTCTATCCCACATATAAAAACAATCTTGAAATTACTTAAGAATTTTGGAAGGGAAAGTGGATTATTTCTTAACAAGACAAAATGCTGCTTTATTCCTTCATCCAAAATTGCCATCAATAGGATTAACCATATTCAGTGAATCACTAATTTTAAGCAACATCAGTGGCCTCTTAAATACCTTGGTGCTCCTCTTTTCAAAGGACATAAAAGGTCACATCATTTCGATGATATAATCCAAAAGATCTCTAATCGTATTTCTTCTTGGGAATATAACTTTCTCTCTTTTGGCGGTTTTATCCACGATTAAGAGCACCCTCAATTCCTTACCTATTTATCTCATTCACCCATTGTGCCTACAATTTCTATCATCAACAGATTGAGAGGCTTATAAATAAATTTTTTTGGGGCTCTAACACTTCTACCAAAAAAATGCATTGGTCCGTTGGCAAAAAAATGTTGTGGCTCCTTCGAGGAAGGCGGTCTGTAAGACTATTAAAGATACAATTGCATTTTCATACAAACTTTGGTGGAACTTTAGATGCAATAATAACCTTTGGGCTAACTTCATGAATGTTAAATATTGCCAAGGGAAGCACCCTATAACTTGTTCCTACAATTCTAGAGACTCTCCAACTTTGAGAAGATTATGTAGCATTAAATGGATGGCCGAGTCACAAATTACTTGGGGAATAAATTCTGGCAACTCTTATTTTTAGCAAGATAACTGGATTGGTACTGGGTCCATGATAATTACTTTCTTGATTCTAACAAATTAGAGTATTCTGCATAATAATAAGTGGAATATGTCTAAACTCCTTGAATACATCCCTCCTATAATAGATAAGCTTAATTTCATTCATATCTTAACAAGGATCGATCCTATTTAAACTATCACTAATTTAATTTAAAAATGTTTGGATATATAATAAAAGAAATGTTGAAATCTCTAATGTCTATGACAAAATATGGCATAACAATATTCCTACTACTTACTCCATTCTTGTTTAATTCTTAAGAACTTTATCTTGATTCTTAATGTGAACAAAGGCTATACTCTAAATGTATTGTTGTACATAAGAGGTTAATCATCTTTTGTTAATGACAAGTTGGGTATGATGATCTTAACAATGACCTTTTCAATGGTTCCTTATCCATATACCAATTGATATTATTTTAAAACATAAAGATCACATCAAAATTACAATAGTATTATTATTTGGTTTATATGGATAAAGGCCAAACACAATGGTATATATGAAATATATATGGCTAGAATAAAATACAAAATTAGTGAGCTATTTAATGCCAACATATAAAAACACTTAAAGGTTGTATTATGTAAATTATCTTCATCTATATTCAACTATATGTCATTATTAAAAGGTAGTTTATTTTAAACCAAAAACAATCTTATTAAAATTAATACGATGGTTTGCATAATGGTTACTTGTGGTGGTATTTTTTAGAAACAATAAAGCTCTTTATGCTTTTGCTTTTCCTCTACAAATATTATATGTTGAACTTATGGTCGTATATGCCCTGAGATTTGCCTTCAACAATTTAACATATTGAAGTGGATGCTTTGATTATTGATTTAACTTCTAATAAAGCTAGTAATTGTTTTGTCTAAGCATATTAATTCCTTTCTAAATTATTATAAGATTATGTTTGAGGGAAGGCAATGCATGATTTCCTAGCAAACTTAGGTGCTAGATAACAATAGATATCTTTGATAACTTATATCATTAAAGTAGTAACCTCGATATGTATATTAGAGTATATAAAGATATGTCTATTTTGTATTTTATAAAATTAATTTATTTTCATGTTTGGTTTATCCAAATAGATGTTTATTGTTTAATTGTTTTTTTCCTTTAATTTGGGATTATTTTATAAGGAGCCTTCGTTAGAACTTATATGGAATTTTAAATGGGTTGTTGGTGTTGGATTCTATAGATAATAATATTATAATATGCTTTTTGGTATTATTGGTTATAATAATAGTATTTGTTATCTTGGTTTTGTTATGGTATTATTTATAATGTCTAAATAAAAATAGATGTTATTTTTTTGTTATTTTGTTCTTTATTTGGGGTTTATTTGTTTGTCATTTGAGCCTTAGATTTTTCATGTTTCGGTTCTAACCATTTTCATTGTTCTTAATTGGTTTTTCCTTTAATTTGGGATTGCTTTTTGTAATCAGCCTATAGACCTTATGGAATTTTAAATGGGTTGTTAGTGTTTGATTCTATATATTCATGTAATTTTGTGTTTTGGTGTTGGTTTGATAATAATGTATATATGTTATCTTGGTTTTTATAAATCTATTTCAGTATAAATTCTCATTCTATTGTTTATTTCGGTCCAATAAATTTTTTTTTTTTTTTCATGTTGGTATTATGTCTGTTTGTTTTCCTTTTATTATGTTTGTTTTGATTATTTTGTTTCATTTATATAATTTTAAATGGGTTGTTGGTGTTTGGGATTCATATTAAGTGCAATAGAATTGTTTGGGATTCTATACTCTTTCTATAATCCCATTGCTTAGTAGTATTTATTGTGTTGGAATTGAATATTTCATTTTGATTCTCTCTTTATCCTTTTATGCATTGTCTTGCCTTGATGTCTTTATAAGTCATGCTTGCTTTTTTTCTATACACTAAATTGATTAGATGATACTTTTATTGTTGAATTTTGTCCTTCTGGACATCATATATTATGTCACCAATAGCTCCTATACTTGTGGGATAATTTTTGAGGATTTCACTTCACTTTGGTTATTGCATTTATCCTTATGTTTGATGCTCATATTTTAATTGTCAAATTGTTTTGAATATTTATCCCTCTTATTAAATTATCTAATTAATTACATTTTGTTAATATCTAATTGGCTCAAACTTCTTTTGATTTTAAATATGTTTAGCTCTTTTTTTATTGCTTTTAAATCATGGACTCTTTCTCCTTCCAATTTAATTATATTTCTTTTAAAATTTTTACTATTTTACTCTAATAGTTTTATCATTTTATGTATCAAGTTTTTCTCCTTAGTTGATTGTAGCTCTAAAAAATTATTAAAAGGATCTTGTAACCTTGGTTTTGTAATAAAATAATATAATGGGGTTTCCTTAAAAAAAAAAAACATTCATATTGATCATTTAAGAATTTTATTATATTTATTTAGTAATATATGTTCACTTATTAACTCTCATTTTATCAATTAATTATTTTTATTCAATAGAAAATAATAAATATTTTGGTTAAATATGATAATATATTTAAATTAAAATTTCATAATTTATTTCTTATGACTACCTACAATTTATCAAAATCTTTATAAAAGTTATCTATTTATTTTAAAATTTTTAAACATAATATTCAATCATTAATAAATCTTACTTAAATTAATGTAAAATATTCATAAATCAAAGCTTTAAGATCATGTTAAATTAAGTAGTTAATTTGAGTTGATCATTCTTTGAAAGGGACTTTGCTCCTTAAGGTTATATACATTCTAAGATATATCTAAGTGACACTCTTGATATTGATGATATGTTTATACTTTAATTTATCAAAATCAACATAAAAAAACTATACTTGAGATACTATTATCCTAATATGATAGTCTATATCTTAATATTAGTTAGTCTAGAAGACATATATTGAACCATCATAACTAATAGGCCTATTAAGATCATCCTTACGTGAGGCCAATCAATTTCATTAGAGTGAGATGAGCAAAATCTTATCAAGGCTTGTCTGGTATGGTGTAAATATTGTTGCGGATTAAAATCCAGACTCCATGATCAGATTCATAATTAGGAAAATTATGTGAGGCATGCTATCTAAAAATGGGACATCAACTATAAAGAATTGTTTGAGCGGAATCAAAGTGAAACAAAATGGAGGTATAATTTTTTATTTGTTGATTATAAATTTATAATTATCAATTTTACAAACTCAATCTTATGAACAATTAGCCATTTTCATGACATATTGGTTTGCCTGCATACAATTTATTACTCTTTCTCTTTGCCAACAATCTAACTAAAACACAAATAAATAAATAAGTATATATATGTATATATATATACATATATATATGAAAGATTTACATACGCACCACACAATTTCTATATATTTACAAATCTAATACCTAAAGTTACATATTTACTTATATAATATTTTTTATGCTTAAAAATGTACATTTTACATTTAATAAGTAAGTGATGATGATATTTTTCATATGATTTTTAAGATTGGGGTGTTATATATATGTAAAATTTGAAGTTTATGTATTAAATATATAAATACATAAGAATTGTGTGGCATGTGTTTGCGTGTATATATATATATATATATATATTAACCCATGTAATAATTATTAACTAACAAAAAAAACAATGTAGTAAGCAACATAATCAGTTGTATCCAACATTGAGAACTATAATCTGAATCAAAATATTAGATTGTAATTAACAAAATTAATTCAATGTTGTCATGAAGAAAAACTATAAAATCAAAATGCACTTATATATAAAATAAGATAATAAAACCCTCCAAAATTCATCTATAACTTAAACTAAAAAACCAAAATCCGCTCATAAAATAGGGCCTACTTAGGCCCATTTATTATTATTATTATTATTATTATTATTATTATTATTATTATTATTATTATTATTATTATTATTGTAAGCCCACACACACAAACCCTTATATTTTCTTGTGTGTGTGTGTAAGCCCACATCCAACATTTCCAACAATCTTCCACTTCAGTCTCATACATTATTAATATTTTAAGAGCTTTATATTTGCTATCTTCACAAAAAAATATCTTTAGACAATATGGGTCATTAACAAACTTGATATATAATCAAAGTGATATTTGTTATAATTTTTTTATAACAAGACTCATCAATGATCACTAAATCAATATGATTAACAATATAGATCAAGTATGGATGTGTAGCATGAAAATTTTATGTGATCATATACATACATATTTCCAACTGGTTGTATTTAATAACTTAAAAAAAAGTTATAAATATAGTTACATAAGTTTATTTTAGAGTTTTAAATAATAATGTAATAATAATACTTTAGTGTGATCAAAAAACATGTTTACAATTATTAAATATCATAAAATAACTCATACTATTCTAGCATATTATCAAAGTAAATAACTCTCATACGAGTCACATATTTATGAAATAATTTAGGTGGTAAATCTTTTGTAAGTAAATCTACAATCAAAAGATTTGTGGTCCATAGATACTTGAGAACTCAGAACCTTTTTTTTTACAATAAAAAATTTTATGTTAATATGATTTGATTTTGACGAACTTCTCTTATTCTTTGAATACAACTTAGCGGCTCTGTTATCATAATTTATTTTTAATGATCTCTCTATTACATCAAATATATTTATCCCGATAATAAAATTTCACAGTCATATTCCTTAATTTGATGCCTCATAATAAGCTATAAATTATGCTTTCGTAGTGAAAAAAACTATGATTGATTATTTAACACTCTTCTAAGATATAGCTCCTAGCTAATATGAAAATAATGTATAAAGTGGATCTTCTACAATCGAGGCAATCAGCAAAATCAAAATTAGAGTACCCCAAGATCTCTAAATGATCTGATCTCCGATATGTGAGCATAAAATATATTAATCTGTTAGATACGCATAACCCATTTTATTATTTTTAATGATTCATTTTGGGTTACTTAAATATCTATCAATCATTCCAATAATATATGTAATATCTGAAAGTATACAAACTTGAACATAGATAAGACTCTATCTGATGCATAAGGGATCTTTTCTATCTCTTTCTTTTAATTCATTTCTTAGACAATGAAGTAAACAACTTATCACCTTCAGCGATGTGTGTATCTTTTTTGCACAATCTTTCATTCCAAATCTACTAAGCTCTTTATCGATATATGTTGTTTGTGATAAACTAAGTATACAAAAGAACGATCTTGATGAATTTGTATACCCAATATAAAAGACGATTCCCAAGATCTTTCATTTTAAATTTAATTTAAAAGAAATCTCTTATTTTCATGTAAAAGGTCCATATTGCTACTAGCCATTAGAATATTATCAACATATAGCATTAAAATATTGAATTTACTCTCACTAATCTTGTGATAAATACATTGATTAATAGTATGTGGTGTTTATTTTTATTTCTCAAACTCTTTGGGGGAATTTGAAAAATAAAAATTTTGGTATGTTGTTGGACGCCATGTAGATCCGCAGATGTTCTTATTAGAGTGATCGAGTACGACATTGAGGAATGATGTACTATCTCATGAGACAGAAGTCACCATCCTACAATAGACCTAATCACCTATTAAGGACTCCTAAGGACAATGGGTCTTTGAATGTACCAGAGATTCTTCTCCTACTTTACATGAAAAAGTAAAGCAGGGTTTATTTTAAACCAGGTTCATTAAGTTCCCTATGGAGGCAAGCCCCATTGTTAATTACTCATAAAGAATGAGATTCCTTAAAATACTCGATTAAGGTAAATGATCATTATCTCCAAAGATTTCAAAGATAGGACTATCAACAAATTGGTTATTTTAGAAGATCAAGTGAGATTGATCAAAAGGATGGAGTTATTATCAAAACCAAATGGAGATGAGTAGAGGATGCTCACGATGCTAGGAAACCTAGTACTTAAACTATCCTATGGTTGAGCTTCATATTTTAAAATTTGAAGAGATTTAATTGTTTGATGTTGAATTTTTATTAGAAATCTAGGGCTTACAACCCATAACACAAGATAATGGAAATGCCTAAGAGGTGAGGATTTATGCTTATAGCCCCGCAAAAGAAAACATCGACCTAACCTAAATCTAGGGAGATTTGGCAGAGAGTCAAAGCATGACCTAAAGGTGAAAATGTGTATATTGTTTACCTCCACAAGAGAGGATAAATCACCTGACTGTTGGCCTAACAACTATGGGAGTGCTACTGAACTAACCTCCTATGATTTTAAATGTAGACAAATTGCAAGATAGCTAGGCTATTTTTATTTAGAAAGAGATTAAGTCCTTAAACATACTCCCTAAAAGACTAGATCATGAAGGGCATGAATAAATGACTTAATCTAATGCTAATTTTGTTAAGTTTTATTATAATTTTGGATAATTTATTTGACACGGCTATGAGATTTCATATGCCTAATGCAATAAGAAGTTTTATTATAGGCTAAAATCAGTAAGAAGGAGGTGCATTTTCACCATGGGTCTCAAAGGTCAAGCATTTTCTCATGCAAAGGTGGAAGCCCTCCATTAACAAGAGTGAAGCAATATATTTTATGCATGATGTGAGACATACAACATCAAGCTAAGGGGTTGCTAATTCTTTTATTATCTTGATTTATGTCCTAAGCTTTTAGGTGAGGTTATGAGTTGTTAATTTTAATTTTGAGTTGATTAATTGAATAGAAAATTTATTTTTTCCTAAGAGTCTAATCGCATCTAGTCATTCATCAATCAATGAAGAAGAAACTAGAAAAATCATGTCATCTTAATGCACAAGCTAAACAAACACCAAAAAATTTTATAAAACTAGTGCAAAAGAATAAGAGGCTGATGTGGTCGGGCTCCACTGCACAAACCTGAAAAGAAAAGTGGGTAGCTCTACCCTTATACAACCTAGATTACAAAAGAATAATTACAATTTAAAATGAATTCATGTTATGGGGGGTCTTCATTCTTCATTTCTTTCTTTCTTTCTTTCTTTCTTCTTTCTTCATTTGGACTTGGGATATAGTTTGCTCCAAGGTTTCACATGGTACATAAGAGTCTTATGACCAATGTTCACCTTCATCCCCCATAACATTCATTCTTAATCTTAAATACAAAAATTACATTAAAATGGGAAAGATTAAATCTAACTAAACTTGCAAAACTATATTAGCTAAACATACCATACAACCCAAGAAGTTATAAGAATAATTTTGGACTCAGTACTCCACACATGGGTAATCAAGTCCACCTATCCTAGTTTGGATCATGCTTAGGGATATAAGCAAGCTGCACAAAATTATTTATATATATTTTATTATAGTGCCCCTTAAGCACAATCCCCTCAGATGACATGATTAGACTAAGATCATCCTACCTCCATTCTACACATATGCATCATAATATCCAATCTAAAATATTACATCACAAAATAAAATCAGGCATCAAACTATGCACCGCCTCTAACATAGAGCTAGAAATAGTGACTTAGCCTAATGTGTGTGTGATTTAAGGCTGGGTGACATGTCTTAGCTAGGCTTTAAGGTTGGAATTTTCTAAGTGTGGAGGATTCAACCAGATGTTGGTTTTATTAAGTGATTTAGTTGATTTGTTAATTTTAGTTGATGATTTGATTTGATTTTAATGAACCTATACTTATTTACTAAAATTATAAAGAGAAGAAAAGAGAAGAGAACTTCTCTTTCATCTCCACCCAAGTAACTTCTAAGGTAGATTCATTAATGATTTTTTAGTGAATATTTTATTATATGTTTTAATTAACCCTAAGTTTAGATTTTCTCAAAATAAATCTATTCAATAGGAAAGGCATCTTAGATTAATCAAGGTGAATTCTTATCACATAACACACAACAATTTATTTATTTCTAACATGTATACCACATATGAAAACAAAGCATAATGCAAATCTCACAAATAATTAATGATGAATGCAAAGATGTTTCTTAAGAAAATTTGATATTTCCATGAATGTATGTTTTATTATTTAAAAAGAGGGACTTTTATCCATTAATCAAATGCACCTTTACATGAAAAAAGAAATAAGTGAGTATTTTTTATTTTCACATGGGGCAAGGTACAAGACCTACTTGGGATACTTAAAATCTAAGAAGGATGTCGATACTAATATATCACTTTTCTTAAATACATGCATGTACAAAAATAAACATATGGATGAAGAATCATGTAAAAGATTTTGTGTTTGTTTGATTGTTATGAATTAGATGTAAATGTGGGGATTTTTCTTAAGTCATAACATAAAATGCATAAGAATAGATTTAGGCAAGTGTTATGTTCTTTTCAAATTAATTATACACTTTACAACCTATTCAAATCCATGCTAAAAGGAGAAGAAAATCACAAAAGAACACATCTTATACTATAATCATAATGCAAGCTTATAGTACTTATAAGTAGCATATCTTTATTTATAATCTTTGATTTATAAGTTTTGAAAATAATTTTGGTTTAATAATGATAATAGCCATTATATTCTTTGAGCCAAACATGTAATTTGACATAAAGGAAATATTTCATTTATTTGATTTTTCAAAGATATGAATGCATGATTTTATATGGCACAATATTTATCATGCTTAGATAGAAATAAAGTGATGTAAGAATATGACTTCATTCACCCTAATTAATTCTAAGGACAATTATAAGATAAGATTATTCTAAATAAAAATTCTTTAAAGATATTTCTATTTTTAGATTTGATTTGAGTTAGAAAATGTGAAAAGAGTTTTTGGTCTTAACCTATTTCCCATGTATGAATTGGTTTAGTTTAATTTTTAGAACAATTAGATTGATTTTATATTTTGTTTAGGTTAAGGTGTGAATTAAATCCATTAATTACCTTACCTACACCACTTTAACATAATTAACCAAACAATTATAAGCCAACATATGATATGCAACCACATGGAATTTAAATCAAATGCACCCAAGAAATGAAGGGCATAATGTAATTGGCTCATAATTATTGATTAATTAAACTAAAGGGTTTAATTAAGTACTTTCACAAACCATCCCACCATGTAGATTGGATATAATTTCCTTTGAAGCCTCTTATGTTATGAACACCTAAGAATCTACCCAAGAATTAATATGCATAAGTTCATAATGATTTGATTTTGAATTTTGATTAATTGAATTTATTAATGAAGTGAAAGCCACAATTACAACTTGATTAAATGTTTTCCAAATGGAGTGAACTTAGGGAGAAGAGATTGAAAATGGAATCCTAATCTCATTCCCCACGTTTATTATTTTAACGTGATTAGAAAACAATTAATGGATTCATCACTATTTAAAAATCAAGCAATTCTCCAATTAATCCCACAATAAATTTCAAGAAAATCATGGGAGGAGAGGTCATCCCCTAATCAACTTGGAAGTTTGAAATTAATTACTAAAATATTAAGGAGCAATTAAATAATAACATTCTATAAAACCAAAATTGAGTGAAATCCAAGTCAAAATTAGTTTATCTTAATTTTATTTCCTTTGAATTATCTTTAAAATGAACTTGAGTTTGTATTTCATGGATTTTTTATATTTAGTTATTAATTTATGAAATTTTTGTTAAAGGATAAGAATATCAAATTAACTAATCAGCCATGTGGATGGCCGACGATGCTTTCCTGGGATGGATTAGTTATTTATGTTATCACATCAATTTGCTGCAACGTGATTCTAGGCCACCCAATCAAAGATCGGATGGTTGGATTAACCCATTGTTAGGGTTTAAATTAGAGATCTAGTAGATTTAATCATGGTGCCCATTTAAAACATCTATGGATATGATTCATCCCCTGTTTAGAGAGATGGAGGCCGCCCATTCTCCATGGCTTGATTCGAGCTCACCTAAACTGGATTTGGCATAGATTCATCCCACACCATAGGGTGTGGAAGAACATCCAAATTAGGATCTAATGGGATCAATTCACAAAGACCAAGCAATTTTCAACTTAGGATCTTTGAGTCATACTTCATGACTATCAATGGTTCCAACAAAGGGGTAGCTTATTCTAGTGGAGACGAAGCTCGTTGAAAGATCCAAGCCACATTAAGTGGATGTATGGGTTGACCAAGCTCCCCTTTAATGGTTGCAACTTTGATCAAAATCCCCTTCAAGGCTTGGATGCTTGAGAAACACTTTGGGTGAGCTCGACTTGCTTCCTTGATGGTGCTTGCAAAGTGGATTTGGATTTGGTGGAGAATTGAGCAAGTTTGAATTTCACCTCACCTCCTTGTTTTGATGTTGAAGGAAAAGAGAAATTCAATAGAACAAATGCTTAGAAAAACTTGGAAAAGATTTCTTAGAGTTCCTAAGATCAATTTGTGAGTGAGGAATGAGGGGAGTATATTACTTGGATCAGCTGAGAGCCATCTTGCTATTTTCCTTCAATTGCTTGGATTTAATTGGTTGTTTTTGTTGTTAGGGACTCCATGTGCTTTGATTTTGAGGAAGTGGAGGAAAGTGCACATGTGCTAGTGTAGGAGGTGATCCAAGTGGAGAATTTCCATTGAGGGGTTGGTTTGTTTTTGGTTAGTGATGACCCAAAATCCATTGGTTCATGTTGACCATTCTTGGTGTCCATGTGGTCCACTAGGAGGATGCCAAGTGGCCATGATATAATTGGCCAAATTCAAATGAATTCAAATTGAAAGTAAAATGGTCATTTTGGCCTTGATTTTTATTTAGAAGATTTGAGATGTATAAAAAATAGTTGGGCCAAATTTCAAAAATTTGGAGTTGATTTGATATGAAGTTAAGTTGACCCATTTAGGTCAAAATGGGTCAAGTTGGGTCAATTTGACCAATTGGTCAAATTTGGTCAAACCATGGGTTGGGACAAGTTCAATGATCATTTGTAACTTATGGATGTCATTGGTTTGTTTCAATTTGATTTGGAATTGACTTTGGTTCATTGAGTTCATTTAGGTTAAATGGGTCAAGTTGACCAATTTGACCCATTTGATCCAATTGGATTTGGTCATGGGTTGACTGATTATTTGAAATATTTTGCAAGTTTTGATTTCAATCAATTTTGGTTTTTAGTATCAAGATGATTTGACCTTTTAAGTCAAGTTGGGTTCATTATCAATTGGGCTAGTTGGATTTAGTTGGCTAATTTTTTCAAGTTCAACAAGTGATTTAGAATGAATTTTCTACACTTGTAATAAATTTGGCTTAGATCAAGATTTGACCAATTTTGACTTTTGGTCAACTTGGGTCAACTTAGTTCAAATAATTAGGCTAGGTTTAGCTCAATTTATGGCATGGTCATGTTCAATCATTGATTATGAATTTGTTTAGATGTGGTTTCAATCAATTTAGTTTGGTGGATTTGGCTATTGAGGTTTCATTAAAGCTAGTGTTGACTTGGTCAAAGGCTAAGTTTGACTTGGTTTGACCCATTTGAGTGATTGATCATCCTAGGATGATTGTTGCTTATAATGTGAGGCTTAGATGGGCTTAGTTAAATTCAATTTGGGTTGAAGGTGCTTTATCACTTTGGGTCAAGTGAGCCTAAGTGGGTCAATTGGCTTGATCAAGGCTTGATTCAAGTTTGGTTGAACTCACATATGGACTTATGATTGAAATATAAATCCAATTGGAAGTGATTTGGAGTCAAATGGGTTTTGATTCATTTGACAATTTAAAGTTAAAAGGGTGAACAAGAGTTTGACTTGGGTTAGTTTGATTTTGATTTGATGATTGAAGTTTTGACGACTAGACGTGTTTTATATCTTTTAACGTTGTCTTAAATATGAGTGGGAGTTAACTCAAATATATTTTGATTATCTATATTTACAACATGAATAATATCAAGTAAAATTTTCTAATTGTTTAATCATTTCCTATTGTAATTTTATTTAGAGTTGCATATCGTTCTTCAAATATAAAATTCTTAAGTTTATTGCTCCCATCATATTCAACAACCTCAATAAATTTAGCATTGTTTATCTTAAAAAGGATTTATTTAAAAATCATAAAACTTAAAATCATTCGAAATATCCATCAAAATAATAGCTAACTTTCTTGAGTCTAATTTTCTCTCATTAAGCTTATATGACTTAGCTTGATCTAGACAAACCTAGATGTGAAGATGATTAATACCAAGCCTAATCCATAATTCATATGAGGTTTTAACTACTACTTTACTTGGAACTCTATTAAGGATGTAAACTATAATATTTTAGACTTCTTTCCAAAGTGAATCGATAAAAAAGAATGATTTATCATATTTCTAACCATATCCAATATGGTCGATTTCACCTCTTAGTTATACCATTTTGACCTAGAGTTCCTAGTATGGTATATTAAGGAATGATGAGACATTCTTCTAAATATTTCAAAAGGGTTTGAACATTGTTCATCTGATTCATTATATCTACCATAGTATTCACTACGGTAAGATTTGATAGTTTTTATTTTCCTACTAAGCTGATTTTCAAATGTAGCCTTAAAACTTTAAATACATCCAATGATTGTTACTCATATAACAAGTATAAATTCATAAAATGAGAATAATAATCTATGGAAGTAATAAAATATTATTGACCATTCATAGTTGTAAGGAAGGACCATAAATATATTAGTATGAATTAATTCCAAGACTCTTAAACTCTATTGCCACCAATTTTTTTAATATTTATTTATTTTCCCTCGATGGGTTCAATATAGACTTTATCATCTAAAAAATCAAGAGAATCAAGAATTCTAGACATAAATATTTTAATTCTTTGTTTAGAAATATATCCTAAACGCTTAAGCCATAACATATATGAATTTTATTCATTAATTTTTGCTTTATACTAAAATAACTTGCATGCAATTTTTCATTAATCTGAAGCATAAATATTTAATTTATATAGATTATCAACTAAGGAACCCGTATAATAATATTTAAATAAAAAGATTAATTTTTTTTTAAATGAACTAAAATAACCATCTTTTTTTAAATAAGAAATTAAAATTAGATGTTGTCTAAATAATGATACATAAAATGTCTCATTTAAATCAAAATAAATTTAAATTCTAAATATAATCTATATAAGAATATTGCTTTAAGTGTAGCATTATTTTCATTTTTTTATATAAATAAATCTTTCAACATCTTTCTTAGACAACCCAACATAGTCACACTTATGTGAGCGTTACACTTATATATATTTGCCAAGTGTGATTTGCTACTGAGGATAAATTAACATTAGAATAAGCAAAGTTGAGAAGTTTACACTTTATTTTGAGTTAGCATATTTGGGATAATCGCTTTTTCACATGATCGCCTTTTGCAAATGAAATAAGTGATAGTGTTATCTTATTTATGTTGTACCTTAAGCTTTAAAGTCCCTTTATCTGTAACTCCTTTACTTTTATAAATTCTTTTCTTTTAGCAATAATGCCACGATAAAAAATAACTAAATGAGCACTTTCTATCTTATATTGTTTCAATCTTTTTTTCTTGAACACACACAACAATAAACTCATTGAGAGTCTATTTTTCTTTCTTCAGTATTATAAAAGATTAAATTGTACGTAAATATATAGATCAAAATTAAGTGCATAAGAACGTCATCAAACATCTCTAATTTTAGTGCTCTCAATTTAATAACAAAATTAGACATCTCTATATATACTTCATTGCATTTTCATTGCCTTTATAATGCATTGAAATATGCTTATTAATACGACATCACTTCGACCTTTAGAACTAACGAAATGATCTCTTATTTAGTTTAGAAACTTTTAGCATATTTATCATCAAACATTTCACTTCTTATGATTTCTTAAATATAATCCTTCATGATCATAGAATTCATGCATGGTTGCTCATTTTTAAAAATTAGCTATTTGTTCAATAGTACTTTCGCAATTATGGATGGATGTTTAGTCCTGGATAACATAGTCATGATCTATATACCCAAGAATTATGGTATTATATTTTTTCTATTTCTTAAAGTTTGTGTCGTTAAGTATTGAAATGTTATTCAAATTGATACACAATGAAGAAACATTAACTAAAATTACAAAAAAATTCACAATTAATAACATTATCATTTTCTTATGCATATATAATATAAATAAAATATCAATTATATATATATGCTTGAAATGACATTTAATAAGATGGATTCATATAAGATACCTAATATAACATTACAATTTAATCATTCGATAGAAATAATAATTTGTACATGATACCCTTAAAATTAGAGTCAATATATATTGATAATAATTCTGCTAATAATATGTATTTATTTGGATCGACATATTACATGCATGATTAATATAAAATTATCATATATTTATTACTGCATAGAATCCAACTAAAAAATATTTTTCCTTAGATAATATTCATATATTTTAAAATTAAATAAATTAATATAATAGAGGTGACTTTAGTGACATATTATTTCAATTTCAATTATTTTGGAATAATGAATATCAATAGAAATAGAAAAATAATTAAACTTAGATCTCTAGAGACAAATTTCACATCATATATGCATATATACTCATACATTAACTAATATTAAACTTATTTATATTATATGCATAAATAAATACATATACATATAATATTCTTAGAAGTTAAATAATTTAAAAAATAAAATAAAATATAGAATGTTATAATCACTTGAAAATGGGCTTTCTTAAATTTAAATTACAAGGCCCATCAATTAGATTTAATCAATATTATATGAATATCATTTAATTCATTTATAGTAAACATGACTTAACTTGTATTCGAGGATTAAATTGAATAATTAAAACACTCCTAAATGATTACCATTGCTTTAATATGATAAATTTTTTTTTAACAAGCCATTGGAACTAATTGCATATAAAGCAAACCATGTAAGGTTGAAATTAATATTAACTGAAGTCAATTGTTTTCGGATAAATATGTGATCGATTAATATTTATTAGATGAAATGACCGATCATCTTCGCTTTTGAGTAAATAATTGCCCTGATTAAAATAAATATTAGACTGAGGATAATGATACTATTTATTGCATTTCATTTTATTTCAGCTATTATAAAAATAAAATAAAATATTTAGTCTATTATAAAAATAAAATATTCCATACAAATTTAATAAGTGTCAAAACCTAAAAAAAATTAATATTTTTATTAATCATAAATTAATAGGTTTATATATATATATATATATATATATATATATATATATATATATGAGCTCATATCTAAAATTTCCAACAATATGAAAATTAAATCAGAAATGAAAAAAAAAAAAATTAGGGCTTAGCCCAAATAAAATAATTTACTACATTAATTAAGTTTACAAAATTCTTTTCGTTTCCATAATTAGAGAAGGCTGTGTTACAATGCACAAATCTTTCTTCAATAAATGTGCTCAAGAAAATACCTATCAAAACACATCAACTACTGAGATAATAAATATTTTTATTGCATAGGTCAATGTTGCAATACAACCTAACAAATATTTAGCTGTATATTTTAAAGTGAAGTGATTAGAATCAAATGTGACACATAAATGATACCACAACTATTAAATATATATCGTTTAACTGCCAAGCATATCATCAAAATAATAATAATAATAATAATAATAATAATAATAATAATAATAATAATAATAATAATAATAATAAGTGCATCCATGTCAACATTATCCGTCATAATAAACCCCTATAAGTAAACACTTAAATGTTATGTTTAAAGGCATTTTAATGTTACTCATTCAGGAAAATTTTATTAAAAAAAAGTATTTATTGGAAGAATATATGATACTACATTTACACTTATGTGTAGCAAAAAATCCCGATCATGAAGCTTTTAAATATTCTTTTATTTCTTTTTTGATGTGATTCATTTAACAATTATTGTATATATCTTGATTTCAAATGAATTAGAATTAATCTTTATAATAATAAATAATAAAAATATACATAATCACTCTTTCATATGAAAAACTTTTTTAAGTTTCGAACATTTTTCACAAAATAGAATTACTTTTTTGTGTCAATAAAGTACAATTTTTATTATATAAATAATAATTATATTCTGGTTGAATCTTTCAATATCTAAAGAAGACTACATCTAGATTAGTATGCACTTAATCAATAATGAATTAAGAATATTTCTAAATGTAATGTTTTAAGAAAATAAAATGTACTTAGAGAGTTCTGCTTACATCAATTGCCACAGAGAGAGAGAGAGAGAGAGAGAGAATTATAAGTTATAAGAAAGTAGAGTTGAATTTTAGCTTATACTAAGGATGCTTTGCTAAGGAAGCTTCATGTTGGTAGATGATGCGTTGTTAGTAAGTCTAAGGGTGTTTTGGTTGCATTAGGAATGCATGGAATGCGTGTAAAATGAATTCACAAAATGATTACTTTATAATTATTTAGTTGAGAGCTTTACAAATTCATGACTATGTTTTTTTGGTTTGGTTGACAAATTGTAATGTAAAGTAAACTGAAGGTTTTGACATCGCAGGGCTGGATGCCCGGCAACCACAAATTCTTAGATGCTCTCTTACATAAATATTTTTTTAAATGAATATACTTTTAATATAAATGTAATTAATTTTTATCAAATTTTTATGAGAATATATTTATTCTTTTTTTGGAACCCATATAGGGGAATTTTATTGCTAAAAAAAAAGGTTACAAGATCCTTAAAGGGGTTAAACTCACGAGCTCAATCAACCTAAAGAGTAAAACCCCTAAACTACAAACTCACAAACAAAAGCAAATACAAACCCCAATAACAAAGAAACAACCTTGCACTGAAGAGGAGGAGTAAAGAGCTTTGATCCAACAAAATTAGCAAGAACTTGCAATAAAAGACACTGCAAATATCTTGAATGACAAGTACCCATAAGAGGAAATAATTATATTTGAAAACCATAATAATAGAGGTTGAGGAATCAATCCACTAGTTTGGGACAACCACAAACATATGCATGCATCCCGGGGTACCACACATATGCTACTACCATCCAAATCAGGAGATTAAATTGACAGAAAACAAACCTGAGAGGACCGTCCATTCGAAGAAAATTATAAAGCTCACAACCTTGATATAAGCAGTAAATAAAAAGTAGTTGCTATCACTGGATGAAACCAAATCACAACTTCAGAGCCATCAAAATATGTTTATAGATCATGGCACACCAACAAAAGCAAGGTAATAATAGACAATGACAACCTCCATGTAATAAACCCGGGATAGGCATAAGAAATCTCGATGAATATACTGGTTAGAAATTTTATTATGAGCCTCTCATTGCAACATGCAAGGCGGACTCACAATCCCAACCAAAGGGAGACAACCAACACCAAAGAAACAAACATTTCCCTCTTTTATCAATAAAAACCACACCAATCAGGAGAATATATACTAAGACCGGGCAACAACCGACCAGAAAAGCGAAACAAAAATAGAAAAGAAATAAAAAGACAAAGGTTAAAAGGCAATCAACAGTACTTCTTGGACCAAGAAAATAATTCCTACCCGATGGAATAAAACACCACCTCATCACTAAGTAACCAATGATATCCATATTCCATCTAATAAAGAAAAGATAACGACATACAAACTTTTCCCGGCAGGAAAATTGATCTATAGCTTATTTCTTATGTAAAGGAGTCTTAGCGCATCAATGGATGATAAACAACCAGATGACCCCATGGAGGGAATTTCCTCTCCAACCATCAAAACCATCTTATTAAAACATCAAGGGACAAGTTCCTCAAAAGCGAGTATATAGTATATAAAATTGCAAAAGAGATGGAAAAAAGATGGAAATCTCCACCAATCAACATCTAAGTTCCAAACATAGAAGCTTACATTTTTAACATAGGGAGACCATATCTATCTAAATTAACAAAACACTCTTAATAAGTGGGGAATATTATCATTGAAAAATAATTTAACCATAGAGGACTTTGCACCAAGGGAAGTAAAGCCTTCTTGTATGAGTATAATATATCATGACATCATGAGCTCAATTTTAGTAAATTCAAGAGCACGGTTCAAGCCATATTTTTTAAAACCTTTTTTGCATAATAATATCCCATAGTGAAGGCCATAGAGTTCAGAAAAGAACAAGGTCTTAAAGGAATGCAGCGGCAATCATCTTTCCTTTAAATTCTCTTAAGATACACATCCATAGAAACCATTAGCGACATCCATGTTCACCTTAATAGTATGGTTTTGAGGTTTAGTCAATAAATAGTCTTACAAATATAATCAAATTAGTCGTGTTAGAAATCCCAAGATAATGAGACAATCGTTTAACATCTTTCATACTTTCGGCGTGAAGTTTAGCTTTGTAAAGGGAGGAAATTTTATCTTTAGCTTGTAGATGCATTGAAAATTCATGGGAATGTCATTATGTTTAGCTTCATTTCTTTCCATCATATATACAACGAATATGCACACATTTGACATGACCTTTGCATAGGATAGAAAGTTATTAAATAGATTTATGATAGAAAGGGATCCATCAAACAAGTGTTCAACAAACTATCATACCATACTTTAGCGGTGAAAGTTTCTATGTGGAAACAACATTGACACTTAGAAGGAGATGGAATCCTTTTTTTACGTAGAATGGCATCCAGAATATATTGTTTAAGAATCTGTGGGAGCGAAAAAGGTTGGAATACCATTTTGGAAAATATTGGAGAGTCTTGATTGTTAGATCTAATAGTGCGCCATACATCCAGAAAAGTCTCGATGGCTTTGTTGAATAGAATTTGATCCATTTTAGTTGTAGGGATGATATTCAAAACTTTTTTTGATGATAGTATTATTGGGACATAGCTCCTAGTTGAGCAATATTCAAAGAGTTTTGAGTAATGAAATAACTTACTTTAATCAATGTAAGTAGTGCATCTATAGAACCCTCACCCACCAATTATCTTGCCAAAAAAGGATGAACCACCCCATGATATAAGCTCTCACCTCCCACTTAATGTTACAAAGTCTCTTCCACCGGAGAGTCTCCCATTTTGAAATTAATGGATGTTTACCCCTTAAATTATTTAAAGCATATAAATTTGACTGTAATTACTTCTAAGGTTCTCCACATTTTATGTGAAAAACATTTGATGAACTCTTGTAAAGTTTTACAACCAGGGCCACCTTCATTCAAAGGGCCACAACACTTGCTTGTCCCAGCGAGTGTGTTTTCTTAGATGATGAGTTTGATCCCAGGAAGAATTTATTAAAATTGGTTTATCTTATTAATAATAGGGACAATATAGGGAAGGGTAAAAGGGCAGAATACTTTTGATGAGGACTAATCATCAAAAAAAGAAGGTGGAATTCCCATGAGGAGATTTTCTTATAGATTTTTTGAATTACTTCATCAAAAGGAAATATATTTTAGCACCAAAAAGGGGTACGGATATTTAATAAGAAGAGTATATTGTTCAAAACCATGATATTCTTGATATTGTTAATCACGGGAATAGGGATCTAGTTATTATTAAATTTTATGATTAATTTTAAAGCCACTCTCCCTCCCAAAATGAATAAGAAATTTATACAATTTCTTAATGTAATAGACCATTACTGCGATAATGAAATCAATGTAAGCAAAGGTGAAATAGGAAAACCACCCTTAGTCTTGTAGCACATGTTGGGCATTAGAAACAAAGTTTAAGGTTACGAGAAAGATATTCACAACAATAATGAAAAGGGGGATCCCCACCACGATGATCCAAAGAAGCCATAGATCTTACCATTAATAAGTAAGGAAAACCGAGAATTTTCAATATCATTCTTAATTAAATTAATGAAGAGAAGCCAAATAAAGATAAAATTTTGTAGAATGACCAACTAATGTTATCATATGCTTTTGATATGTCTAATTTAAGGACTAGATTCCCACATCGAACTTTAGTGTTTAAATCATGGACAATTTCTTGAGCCAATAATACATTATCAGAAATAGAACGACCTATAACAAAGCTAGTTTGATTAGGAGAAATGATTTTGGGAAGTAGCATACCCAATCTTTTAGCAAGGATCTTGGATATGAGCTTATTGAAGAATGTGCAAAGACTTATGGGCCTAAATTGATTCCAATGTTCAGGGTTTTTGATTTTAGGAATTAGTACAGTGTAAGTACTAGAGAATTTTGGGAGGTGGTCCCTCTAAAAAATCAAGACACGCTTTAACCACATATCTTTGATAACATTCCAACATTTTTTGAAAAAAGAGGAGAGAATCCATTACAGAATCTATATTCATGCTCTAAATGGTTGATGTAATTTCATCTTGAAGGTATAAGCATTATGTTGTCATTTTCAATTATGATTTTGGGGATAACCTCAGGACTAGCCAAATCCTCCTCACTCACATGATTATTAAGCATGTTATTGAAATAAGAAACACCGCTTCAGTTCATTTCATCAATCCAACTATTATCAAATTTTAATTTTCTTAATGCAATTTAATGCTCTTTCTTATTGAATAACGTGTGAAAATACTTGTATTCCTATCACCTTCGATTCTTAAGCCTTTTGTCTCCCGTAAGTTTTCTCCATATCTTGATATTTGGATAATTTATCTTTGGCTTGGTTTAATTAAAGAGTCTTAGAAGGATCCAGAATAACCTCTTCCTCTAATGATATGACCTCTTGTTCTAATTCTTTTACGTTAGTGAAAATATTTTGAAACAATTTTTATTCCACCATTTGAGCAATTGTTTATGCCTTTTAATTTCAGCCAAAGTCTCTTCATCCCCGAGTCGTCGGGATAAAAGGATCTCCCCAATTATTAATAGCCACCACCTCCTTAAATCTAGTATCCAGAACCACATATTTTGAAAATGTAAAGAATGCGAGAGAGGAGGGGCGTTGTATTAATATATAAATAAGCAAGAGAGTGATAGGATAGGGTTCTAAGATGTTCAACCAATGTATTCAGAAAAGAGTTTATCCATAAATCATTAACCAGGATCCTATCAAGTCTTTTCTACATTCTGTGATTATTCCATGTGAATTGGGGGCCACTAAAACCCAGATCCAAATGACAATCAAGAGCCATATTATTAAATTCTTCCATAGATAAAGGGTTAGGAGGTTTCCACCCTTCGTTCCATCGAGGAAGTGATAATATTAAAATCTCCACTTAGAGGGAGCATTAATAGATGTAGAAATTAATCGGTCGTTCCATAGGTTCCTTACCTACTTATTGCAGGAAGCATAGACAAAGGATCCAAAGCAGGACCAATTGCCAAATGTGATTTGAGTATTCACAACCTCGTCAAGGTCCTGAATAATATGTAATTCAAAAGGATTTTTTTAAAAGATCCAAATTTTATTACTTGAATTAGCAAAAGAACTGCTAAAGCCAATCATTCTAGCCATAGTTTGGATGTTAGAAGGAAGAATAAAGGGTTCCCAATTTGTCAGCAAAGAAATGTTATGGTTATGAACTAAGTTGCTAAGTCTATTGTGAACAGAAAGGGAGTCTATCCCTCTCGCATTCCAAATCAGGAAAGAGACCATTACTTTGGATGAGAAGAGCCAGATCTAGTAATTATGGCAAAGATAGGAGATTTAGATTTATGTGATTTGTTTTTCCTTTTTGAGATAATATGAAAATCATTTTCCAAACCAGACCTCACCATTCGATATGGAGATTCCAATGCTTGTTTGTGCTTGTAGATTCACGAAGGTTACCTATCAATTCTCCCTCTCCAACTCATTGCTCCTCTCACATGCATCTTAGTTTTAGAATTTTGGTCCACGTTAGCGTAAGAGTTGGTGGATGGGTTAGAATGGGGAAGAACACAAACCCCTAGATCCGTGAAAGTTATCTCTAAATACACCTCCAAACTAACCTTCTCATTTAATTGATCTTTAGCTACGAGATGACATTGCAATACAATTAGCATTATTTAGAGAATCGAAACAAGGAGATCACGAATCGAATTAGGAACATTATTATCGCTATTTTGTATTTGGGACTTGGCTCCACCATGAGGAAAATGATCCTTCATTAGGTTTGTGCCTATGAGGGATTGATCTGCCATATTCAACTTTGGATCAATTTTATGCCTAAGAGTTTGGGGCTTATTTTTATCAGTTAATGGTCGGCTCTCTCCTTTGATGTTTCTTGCACATTGTCCGTAGTACCAAGGGTAGATTTGGAGACCAAAGAATTCTTTTCTAAATGTGGGTGAGCTATAAAAGCATTAACAAAACCATGACCATGAATTTTGCATTGTGAACAAAATATAGGAAAATTTTCAAATTCTATTTTTTTGCAAATATCCATATTTTTTTGATTCTATCCAAATTTCCTTAGGATATTTTTTAGTAATATCCACTTCCACAAGAACACGGGCAACATAAGGTCTAGAGCTAGACGCATAAAGGAATTCAGGGTTAAAGAAATGCACATGAAGATTGGGGATAGACAACCAAACTGGAACAATAGGAGATTCCTCTTTAATGTCAAAAAAGGGGGTCCATTTTAATAAACGCATTTGGCAGTTGAACACATAATAAGAACGTCTTGCAAAAACATGACAGCAATCCAAATCGTTAGCCAATTGAATCAAAATATGTCGAGAATCGATTAAACCCACTAAAAAAACACCTGTCAATTTCGTTGAATGAAAAAAACTTCGAATATTTTCCATGAATGACATCGAAGAGCAAATTTACCCACTAAAGCAAACTCATAAGGCTTAGCCAATTTTTCACCACAACATCGAGCACATAAGAGGGTACACCAAAAATAGTAGAAACAAAATCAAAAGACTCACCACCGTTATTTACTTTACCAGCAAGCACATCCCTAAATGATTTTGAAGATCGGGTAGGAATAGTACCATTTTTCTCTGCTGAATCCAGATCTGTCGTAACCGGACGAGATGCATCAGGATTCCCCCACAGGGGAGCAACCGATGAATCAATATTTAAAAGTATGGCATCCCAGCTGAAGCACTAGCACACTATACTGAAATCAAAGCCAAAAAAATAGAGTAGCCAAAATCGCCGATAAGGGTTTGCGACAAAGTAGGTAGAGTCAGAAAAAGCAAGAGAGAAAGGAGAAGGGAAGAATCCTGCTCGGGAAATATAGCCGACCAAAATGGGGAGAAATCACCGAGGGCTAGAAGCCAAACCGGGAAAGGGAATACGAATACATATATGTATCGTTTAAAAAAATATATGATTGAATCAAACATAAATAAACACACACACACATATATATATATATATATATATATATATATATATATATATATATATATATATATATATATATATATGATTATTACTAAAATCATATATAAAATTATAGATTAAAACTTTCAAAACCATTTTACTTGACAAACTATAGCTTGAAGAAAATGCCTAATTAAAATTGATATGAATAGTATGTTATAAAGTTTAAATTCAAACTTTAAGTAATTAATGCTTATTTTAAAGAGAGAGTATAATCTATTGTAAAATTTTCATTTCCTTCATAAAGCTCAATTCTTGAAGCTCACATGTCTTCGGTAATATCACCTTCTAATTTTTTGGTGTTGCTACAATCACTTGTGCCATTTTCTTGAAAGAACTTTTGGTCGGTAATTTATGACATAGATTAGTGCCAATAATAAAGATTATTACCGAGATGAGGAGCCCAAGTGTAGGCATAACATAGCCAAGAGTCCATCCAATATTACCTTGAATATAGACTAAAATTGAGTTGGCAAATAGAGTGCCAAAGAAGATGTCAACATCCACCAATTGAAGAAGGAAAGCTTATGTGCACGTTCCTTAGGATAAAATCATCAAATTGGTATGCACCGATGAGATATTTGGCCACCGGCCAAGTGGGATAATAGAGGCGTAAAAAAGACGCCAAGTTACAAACTCGATGCTTTGTTGATGCAATTATGACTAGCAATGCCGCTCTAGGGAGGTTTAAGAGACGGGAGGGACCGAGAGAAGTAGACCCCACAATTAATTTGAGAGTTGAATTAAAGGGGATGTATATAATTGTAGAATAATCATCTAATTAAACAATGAAATATTAAGTCACATAGATATTTTTGAAATAAAAATAATAATTATTAGATATTTTTTCAAAAAATTTACGCAAAATTACACTTTCACTCTTTGATTTTTAGCAAATTTAAAATTAAATTATTAGATGCATCACTAAAAGTTAAATGTGCCGTTGTTTACACAACTGAAACAATAATAATAATTATTAAAAATGATTAAAGGATTAAAATGTAATTTTAAAAACTTCATTTTGGTTGTAATTGATTAAATTTGATAATCACCTATATTTTATATTTTCTCTTTACCAATTTTCTGATTTTCCTCCTCAATCAACAATCACAAAATTCTTGACATTATAATACAATAATTAAGAATAATGTGTATACAAATAGATAAAATATTTAAAAAATATTAAAATTAAGTCATTTAATAAAATATATTTTATATATATTATATATATATATATATATATATATATATATATATTAATTTATTATAAATTAATAATTTTAATAAATAAAAATTTATTGTCAATTCTAAATTTATAAAATTAATTATAATTTTTAATAATTTAAATTATTTGTAATAAATATATCTTATTATTCTCTCTTTTAGCTCAAATATTATTCTCTAAAATTTTAAAACTCTCTATAATAATTTAAAATATAACAGACTATATTTAAAATATTGTTTATATAATTTTAATTCAATTATTTAGGACATGTAGGAATCAACTTTTTTTCAGGTGGGAAATATTTTAAATAATATAATAACTAAATAATAATCATAATATGCATAATTAAATAAATAAAATTATATCATATTATTTTTTTAGAAAAATACAATTAATTAGGAAGATAAAATCATCAAATTTATAAGAGAAAATTATAAATAGATAAAAATATGAAAATTATAACCTATAATTTATAGTTTACTCACCTTCTTAAGATTAAATATATAAATTAGTTTTGCTCAAGATTTATAGATTAAATTATTTGATTACTACAAAAGTTAATAAAATATCAAAATCCTTTTTATCCATTTTGAAATACTACACAAAATAATTTTTTTAAAAAAATTAAATGAAGTAGATCAATTTAAGTAATTTATGAATTTAATTAACATTTATATTAATTAATGTCTGCATATTAAATGTTTTTAAAAAAAATTGTAATACTAATATATAAATATAAATATAATTTATAAGAGGAATATAACTAACAATATAAAAAAATTTTAAAAATTTTATGATTTAAAATTATTATAAAATTATAAAATATAGTTTTCTTAGAGAAAACCATGATAGAGTGAAAGTTTAAATTATAAAAATCACAGATATTTAAAGAGTGAACAAGAAAACTAAATTTTACGTGGAAAACCTCAAAAGAAAAAAATTATGGGGCCTTGAGCAAAAAATCTTCCACTATGTATCTGTTTTGAGTACAAAATTTTTCCGAATAACGGGATTACATATATGAGAAGGGAACATCATGTTCATGTGCATAACAATAATGGTGATGATGGTGAATAAGGGACATCGATGATGAAAAGTCATGATGGAGACCGCGAGATTGCGGTGGCGCGGCCCGGCGTTTGATGACCGTGTCAGTGGTGCACGACATTGTGCTTGGAGGATTCTTTAGAGCTCTCTCCTCTCTCTCTTGGTCCCTCACATATGAAATGAGGGCTATTTATAAATTGGAGAGTGACGCTCAGAATACAAAATCGAACCACTCCACTTCATCAGACGGCTCAAAATGATTCCTTTGATCATTTGATGTATTTTAAGTATTTGGATGCTCAAATGAAGTCGGAATTGTGAGATCTTGGGCTTATTAGATCCGGCTCGTCGAGACGCTCGATTTGACTTTAAACACTCCATGTTTGAGGGCTATTTAGGGATTTAACTGATATCCCAAAGTTTTCAAGGATATTTTAAGTGCTTGATCTCGATCAATTTCAACTTTGGATTAGCATCAAGATTCATGTATAGTATTTTATGTGTCATATCAAGTTTATAACTAGATTACATGAGTTAAAATATTGATTACATGAGATTACAATAAGTTAAAATTAAATTCATTTTAAGATGTGTATATAATACTATTTGCTAATATTCATCTCAAAATTATTCTTAAGCTGGGAATTATTTTGAGGGGCAAAATTATAAACTTCTCCATCTAATTGAATAAAATTAATAATTTTAGACTGGGCAAATATGCAAATTGCAAAATTCTTCATTCCATTATTTTCAGGGTGGGCATTGGGCATTTGCCCACCCTAGGCATCATGTGGGTCCACCTTGGTTGTCCCTTTAATTTTTTAATATTATTTTAATCGGATACTTTTTTCACGACCGACGCCTAATTTTTAGGAGTGTGTGTATCATAGCTCTGGCTTAGAGCCCTACATATGCCTACAAATCCAACATGTCGTCTACTGCCAGCCACTCTATTTATTTATTAAACTATTTTTTTAATTTGAAATCCTTCATGAAATCAGTATATTTCATTTTTTTAGAAAAAAAAATATCTAAAAAAAAATTATAATAACAAATTAAAAGAAATAAAAGGCTGAAAATGTAGAATATTTAAAAGAAAAAAAATAAAATAGTAAGCATGAATTAAATTTTGTAATTTTTTTTTTATGAATAAGAGTATGCTTGAGATAGTTGCAAGTGAATGCAAAATTAATGGCAAAATTTCCGCAGAAGAATCTGTTGAATAAAGAAGTTGTAGTAGATATACATTTTTTTTTTTTTGCAAAAATCAAATTGAAGATTCCTAGCCGTCATCACAGATAGTCAGATTAAGTTTAAAAATATAATGATCTCATCATAAATTTTTCAAAATACGCTTTCAAAAGTCACAATCAGTATGTTTTGCATTGCATCACTCTCCCAAAACTCCCAAATGTCTTTTACATTTAGAATTTTATTTTTCAATTTTAACATTATATTTTGATACAAAAAATTTAATGGATAAATTGACCTTATTTGGAGAGTTCACTGGCTTGTTGTTGGCTTCCTTTCTAATGCAATAAGCCACTACAACCAAACAATTGATATTTGTTGTTATTATTATTTTTAATTTTAAATAATTCCTTGACTTTTTTCATATATATTTTATTTTATTATCGTATGGCATGTTTTGAGAAAAATATAATATCAAAATATCTTGACAAATTCTTTTTCATATTTTATTAAATTTAATAATATTCTTATGAAAATAATTATTAATGATGTGATTTAAAAATATTTTAAAGATATGACTCATTTAATCATTCTTTCCAAAGATATAATTATAACATTTAGTCACAACCAATATTCACTCTTTTTTAAAAAATTGTGATTATAACATAAAAATATAAATAACAAATAAAATTTAATTAAAGTTTTTTATAGAGTTTGACTCAAGTATTTTCTTTCCATATTTTGACAATTTGTCGGATTATTGTTCAATTTTTTTGAAAACATTGAAAATATAGATGCTCAAAATTAGAGAATAAATTTTTTAAAATAGGGTGTGCACACCAGATATCAAAGAAGCCTTTATCTCACTATGTGGGCTCACGCATGAATCTTTCTTCTCCATTGTGTCCTATTATATGTCAAATTTTTATTTAATTCAAGTATAATAAGGTCATTTTTTGTACATCTTAACCAAGCCTTTTAGGTCTACCTCACGCTTAACATAAGGCAAATCTAATGCATCTACTCTCCTAATCCATCATCAAAAATGGACATTTTTCTTCTCAGCAGCTTGCCATTGGTGCCGCAAGGCTGCCGCACTTCATCCATCCTTTTCCGCGACCCGCCCCCTCGCCATTCGCTGACCTCAACCTCCCGACTCACATCACGTCATGAGAACGCGACCGCGACAAATTTCGTTTCGATTGCGGACTCCGTTGACCGCTTACACGTTGCCGGACTCATTTACCCACGCGTTCGCTCCGGCTTGCTCAGCCCCTCACCCGTTCACTGTTCTAAACCTGCGCCTGTCTGCCTTTTCCATCGCCCCTATTCGACTCACGCAAAGGCCCACAACACCTTTCTTCAGCCCATGAAACTGCGCAGCCCACTAGCAATTTCTACTGCTATCGTAATCCAACCGAAAACTCAAGCTCAGAATGTCCGCATGGGTCCATAACTCAAATCTTGCCACACGCATACATCCACGGCACCCGCTTCATGGTCATAATCTTATGCTTCCGTTAAGATATGTTCTCTCAAAATGTATGGTTAACGGGCCCGCAAATTTCATTGAAGAATTTGCTATTTTCAAATATTCGGCATATATATTTTTGGATGATTGAGATAATATCATCCAAAAATAGTAACGATATGACCGAAAATTTCACTAGTAAGCACAAATCTTGATGTAGAAAGCAACGATTGTAAATCAAGACTAACCAAGATCAATTTATTATCGACTCTTAAACATAGAGTGTTTATAGTCAAATCGGCGCCTTGATGAGCCAATCTAACAAGCCCAAGATATCATAATCGACATCATTTGAGCATTCAAATACACAAAATACATCATATGATCAAGGGGATCATTTTGAGTCCCGTGAAGTGGAGTGGTTTTGCATGTATTTGAGACGCCACCTCCAATCTATAAATAGCCCCTCATTCCTCATATGAGGAAGGCAAGAGAGAGAAGAGAGCTCTAAAGATCCTCCAAGCAATCGCCACCGACGGTCGTCAACCACCGCCGGCCGCCGTCACCGCCGCCTGATCCTTGCCGTCAATCTCTATCGGTTTCCATCATGATGACTTCTACTGATTGTTCCTGCATTTTGCCGAATTGTTCCTCACTTCCACCGGTGATTGCTCCGCGTTCACCATCATCTACTACTAAACTGTTACAACTCCACACATGTGTTCCTTTCTCACAATTCTATAATCCCGATCGGGAAGATCTTGTACTCAAATATACATAGTGGAAGCTTTTACTAGGCTAGCTGGTTTTTCCTCTTCGAGGTTTTCCACATAAAATCGGAGTTTTATTGTTCACACTTTATACTGTGTTTGTCTTTTCACAACTAAGCTAAAAACTTATATACTATATATATATATATATATATATATATATATAGAGAGAGAGAGAGAGAGAGAGAGATCTCAACGTGATGACCGATGATGAAGTGAAGCCTTCAAACCGCTCGATCGGAGAATGAGATCAACGCTGCCATCTTTGGTATACTCACATGACGCCTCGTCGGTCCTCTACGTAGCCATCTTAGGTGTGTGTGGTATATTGATATTATATTAACCATATATATATATATATATATATATATATATATATATATATATATATATATATATATATATATATATACTATTATTAAAAAATTAGCTTGTGTTTCTTCTAATCTTAGTCTTTAAATTTATATTCAAATTGATTTGATGATTTCAATCCTAGTGATATAACATATAGCCAAATTCTAAAAATAAATTAATAAACTTAATTATAAATAATTAATGAGTTTACATAAATTATTTTAAAATTCATTGTGATTTCCAATTATATAAATAATTATTGAACGCTTATATTAATCTACACGTTTATGTTATTTTCAATTAATTTAATTATATAAAAGTTTTTAATTCCGATATTTTCTCCTAGAGTGGAGCAGAGAAACAACTTTAGAGAAGAAGGCTATTTTAAAACAACGTTATTTTCTCCTGTGCTATGTATGTAAATTTCCCAAAGAGTGGGAGAGAGAGGAAAGCGTTAGAGGAAGAAGCGTGGACTGTAATTTTGAGAAAGCTTTATGATCAGAGGTTAGTATGAATTTTAGGATATATGATTTCCATTTTAGTTTTTTAACATACTTATTGAACTTTTTTCTCTTTTTTTTCATGAATATTTTCTACCTAATTTATTTTTTACATCAAACAGATATGCATTTTACTTTTGTTTTTATATTTCCTCAGTTTACAAATAAAAGATCTAATTTAAAACTACTTCTTTTATTGTTTCTATCGAATTAATCTTAATCTGAGTCACATAGTTCATAATTCTCATTTAGTAGTCCGAGTTCACTGAAAATGTCTCTACATAGTTTGTTTTTATAGAATTTCAACAATAATGAACTTTATAACAGAACATAACAACATTAAATAAATTATAACCTAACTTTATATATTTTTGTTATTGTTTATAATGTTTAAATTTAAATTTATCTTTAAATTTTTTTATTTATGAATTCAGCAAATATTATCACTAAATTATCAGTGCATCAACGTTACTTGAGCATAAAAGTTTTAGTTACTGAAAAAGAGAACATAAAAAATTTTAAATCGTAACAAGGAAAGATCTAAAAGGTTATTTTGATGGATGTGCGTAATTAATTATCATAATTAAATATTTTAGTTCTTATTATATTATTATATACAATTTTGTTAGTAATGATTTATATTTTATTCTTTATAATTAGTACTTTTAAAAAATAATTAACTTTAATTTCAATGATTTCTCTTATCTTGTGAATAGAGTTTAAAGATATATACAATAATGTTCAATGATATTATCAATAAGTTTCGACATTTTAAATATTGGCAAGATATATATGATATTAAATGAACAAATTAAAAATATAAATAAAAAATTTTATAATGTGAATGATAAATTTAAGATTATATTAAATAATTTCATAGAAATATGTGAAGAAGTTGATGATAATAATTTCTCATCATCTACTAAATTATCAATAATAACATATATCAAGTCAAATCCAAATTAACCTTTAGGTACATATTTTCTTATTTTATTCTATTATCTTTCTTATTATATGAAATTCTTAATATTAATAATATTTATTTATATTTGAAACATGTATTCTTCTATTTGTTATGAAAGTTAATGATGTTAGAATGATATATAGAGAGGGATAAAAAAATATCAAGAGAGACCCGCCGCTTTTGGATTAAGATATGACATTTATATTACAAACTTAAGAAATAAAAATCATTTTGTAATATATATATTTTTTTTTTTTTGCTCAGTCCGAGTTATTTACATTCACGCTTTGTGGTAAGCATTAGCTATAGTACAATGCCAACAATTAAAAGAAATAAAAGATGAGTTTCTAGAAATATTAGCAAAATCAATTGTTGGGAAATATTATAATGGCATAATATTCTTAAATATATTTTAATATTTTGTAATGAAGAATTTTAATGGTTACAACAATTTATACATGTATTGCACATTAATTTTTAATTTTTTTTTATAATTATTATATCTAAAATTATAGGTTTCACATTATCAACAACATGATCAAAAAAGTTTAGAAATTAATCCATTTGATAGAATCAAAAGAAATAAAGGATTGGTGTGTAATATTTTTTAAAAAATGATTGATTAGTTTATTATAATTATTACTTCTACTTAACTTGGAATTTAAATTATAAGTTTAATGAAAATCAATACTCTCTAGGTCAATCAAATAATGAAAGATATGCACTTACTGATCTTTTTAAGATCAATACATCTGTGCATTTATCAGGAGAGGTATGTATATATACTAAGGTATTTTTATAATAATAATTATTACTAATTTATTATTATTGTACTAGGTCAAGTACTATAATACATGGGTGTCTATAAAAGGAATAAAGAAGAAGGAAACCTTTGATATAATGCATTTAATACTTGTAAATCAAAGGTAATTATAAAAGAAGATTCAAGAATGTAGTGCTCAAATAATAAATGTAGAATATAATTTGAGGTAAATAATTTATGAAATTAAAATAATTTGTATTTAATATTTATTATGCTTCTTATATTGATTTTTTTTGGGAACCCCATATAGGGGAATTTTATTGCCACAAAAAAAGGGGTTACAAGGTCCTTAAAAGGGGGTAAACTAGCTACCCAAAGAGCTACAATCATCCTAGAGAGTAAATCCCCTGACTATGTACAATCCACACATATAAAAAGAGAAAGAAAATAACCAAAGAAAGAAAAAGATACACATGAGCAAATAGCAAAGCTAGCCAACAATAGCGATTGTTAAGGCTGAAGAAGTTTATACCTCCCGAAAGAAATGACTTGCAGGAGAAGAACATGTAATCTGCAAACATCTAGAAAAAAGTTAGGACCATTAAAGTGATATGAGCTAAATCGAAGGTAGAAACAGAAACACTGAGAGATAAAGAGAGAGTTGTGGAAAAAGCTCCGGCACGATCACACCAACTTGGGGCAGCCGCAACCATGTGCATCGAAATCCAAAGGAAGGGATACAGACGCTACTACCACCAAGAAATGGGTGAAATCAACCATCCATCATAGCCTACAAACCTGGGAACCAACCCATCCATTGGAAGAGAGTCGGACTGGTGACACCAAAAGCATAAGAAAAATCACATCACACACATGGGAGAGAAAGCCACAGATACAAAAGATAAAGGGAAAACAACACTTAACAACAGGAGAGCCCAAATAGTAACAGAACTCGATGCCAACCCATAACAACCCAACCGGGGTCATTCCAGAGTATAAATCAACAGTTCAACAGGGATAAATGAGAGCATCCAAGTCCAAATTTTGCATGATTGTAGCCAGCTATAAACGCTTCTTATATTGATTTTTTTCATATAGATATCTTATTAAATTAGATGCTGAAGATACAACCTTAAATTCTACATTTACACTATTTGATGATTAGGCTGAAGTTATTATTAGTATGCCAATTATAGAGCTACAAAAAATAAAGGTAATCAATTAACATATTTTTTTAATTTCTAAATAATATATTATATTTTTGTAATTTATTTATTTTATTTTTTTCCTCACAGGAATCGGATACTGAGGAGTATAAAAAATTATCACAAACTTTATTTGTTCCACAAAGACTTTCTCAATTAAGGGACAAGATAAAATGTATGTGAATAGATCTCTACGTACATTTACTATTCAATCAATAAATGACTTTGATAGAAAATAAAAATAAAAATAAAAAATAAAAAATTGGAGAAAGATTAATAATTATTTATTGAAATAGTATATTTATTCTACAAGACAATTTCATCAAGCCATAATACTTTATTTTTATTATCATTTTCTTAATTAGATAATTTTTTGCATTACTAAATTTTTAATTAACCATTTAATCTTTTATTTATGTGTTTACATTATGATTAGTTGTGACATGTGCCATAATTAAATAACATTTCTATCAATTATAAAGTTTATCATTTATACATTTTTATTATTTATTAATTCTTCATTTATTTTGATAAACAATGTCTTTAACACAAAACTATTAAATAAATGAACGCGTTGTTCATGTTCAACTATATAATAATTTAAAATATATTAACCTTCGCTTGATTATATTTTAAATTAACATTCATATTGATCATTTAAGAAATTTATTATATTTATTTAGTAATATATGTTTACTTATTAACTCTCATTTTATCTAATTAATTTGTATTCACTAGAAAATAATAAATATTTATGGTTAAATATGATAATATATTTAAATTAATTTTTCCTAATTTATTTCTTATTACTACCTACAATTTATCAAAATCTTATAAAAGTTATCTATTCATCTTGTAAATTTTAAAAATCATATTTATAAAAATTTATCTATTCATCTTTAACACAAAATTATTAAATAAATATATGTTGTGTTAGAACTATAAGGTAATACATTAGAAATTAAGAAATAAATTTAACACAACTATGCAAAAAAAATAAAACTAATGAGATCAAATAGCCTAGGAGGGAGGCATGCACGATTGTTGGAGGAAGTTTGAGAGGTGGCACAAGGCAGCTTGTGGCTTCCCTGGATCCAATGGATTCGAGTAGTGAGGGATGTGAGTTAACTCACCTCCCTTTGGTCCATGATAGGCCTAGCCCACTTAGGTTGGGCTAGGTGAGTAGGTCAGACCCCATTTTGGGTGTGTGAGGGTTGCCAAGTGGAAAGGATGAGTGGACTTTGCTAATTTTTGCAAAATCCCATGTGTGGAGGAAAATCTAGATTTTCCTCTAAGTCATTTGGGTTTGAGCTAGCTTTGGGCTGATCCAAGATGAGTTTGGGTTGGGTTGAATCATTCCAAGTGATCATGGCTTGGTTCCAAGAGAATTGGCTCAATTTTGCTCTCATGGGTCAAATTAGGTTAAGTTGGGTTAGATTGACCAATTAGTCAAATTGGGTCAAACCAAGGCTTAGGTTAAATGATGATTTGAAGTGTTCTGGTTCAATTGGTTTCAATCAATTTGGCTTAGGTTTGATTTTTGGCTCATTTGGATTCACATAGGTCAAATGGGTCAAGTTGACCAATTTGACCAAATTGGTCAAATTGGCATTGATTAGATGTAGATTCATGTTCAATTGGTTAATTGAAGATGATTGTAGGCTTTGTTTAGAGTTGATTTAGATTTAATTTAGTTTTAGACCAATTTGACCATTTAGGTAAATTTGGGCTAAGTCAATTGGGTCTAATTGGTCAAACAGCTCAATTATGGTTTTGATTAAGTTCAATCAACATGGATTAAACTTGAGCCATTGGTTGCAATCAATTTGGGTTGGATCATGATTTGACCTGTTTTGGTCTTTTAGGTCAATTTTGGTCAACTTGAGTCAAAGGATCAATTGGGTTTGGTTTGGCTCAATTGATGGTCAAGTCATGTTCAATCATTGATCAGGGGTTGGTGTTAAGCCATGGTTTCAATTGCTTTAGTGTATAGGTTTTTTGGCTAATTTGGTTTGCTAAGGGGGGGGTTGACTTGATCAAATGACAAAGTTGACTTGGTTTGACCTAATTTGTGATAATTGATGATCCTAGGGTGGTCAACAATCATGGTGAAAGGTTTTGATGAGATTGGTTCAATCCAATTTAGATTGGAACTTGGCTCAAATGGTTCTTTAGGTCACTTTGGATCAAGTGAACCTAAATGGGTCAATTGTCTTGATTTTGGTTTGATTTAGGACTAGTTGAATTTATATATGAGTTTAGGATTAAAATCTAAATTGTAATCAATTTAGATTTTAACAGGTTTTGGTTCATTTAAAAATTTCAAGTCAAAAGGGCTAAGTTGATTTTGACTTGGGTTGATCTTAGTTTGGTTTGATAATTGCATGTTTCATTTATATTTTGATAGGTGGTTGGAGGAATGATTGACTCAAGAAAAATCTATATTTGATTTGGATGGGATTTGGTTAAGTCTAAAGAATTGGCTGAAAGGGTCTTTGATTAGGTTTTGATTTGATTTTGGATTTAGTTTTGGTCATTTAAATGTAGGTTTCATTTATATTTGGGAAGATATTTAAAGGAATAATTGATTTATAAGAAAATCAAATGAGTTTGGAGTGATTTGAAAGCAAATTTAGCCAAGCTCATGAAGGTAGGTCCAAAGGGCTTATAAGAGAATTTGATTTAGTTTGATTGAATTTTGATCATTCGAGTGTAGATTTCATTTATATTTGTGAAGATGATTGAATATATGATTTGCTCAAGAAGAAATCAATTGAATTTGGATTGAATTGGGTGGAGATTTGGCTAAGTTTGTAGAATCAGATTACATGGCTTAAGAGGGGTTTAGAGATTGGATTTGATCATGGGTTTCAATCATTTAGAGTTGGGTTTGATTGAATTTTATTTGGGTAGGGCTAAATCCATGGGATTCAATCATAAGGCTTAGGAAGGATTTTGAGCTTGGATTTGAGGTTGAGATTGATTTTGGAATTTTGAATTTGAATTCAAATTTTAATTTGGGGTTTGATTTGAGAAAGTGAACATTGATTAGGTTTAGACTATGTGTAAGTCTCCCTAAGTCCCTGGCATAGCCAACTCCTATGACTAACCCTTCTAAGCCTCTAGCTTAGGTTAAGTGTTCACCAAATCACTAGAAGTATCTTAAGACTAAGCTCTTAGGTCTAGAAGAGTCCTAGATCTATGATGAGGAGATTGAGAACTCATTCCAAAAGTAAGGTCAACATAAATGATAAAATATCAATTTTAATTTCAAAGCAATGTAGAGAAAATTTTGATGAGATTCAACCAGTATTAAGATGGAAGATGGGTATCAACCCCAAGCATTATGGAGAATATTTGAATTTGATTTAAATGAGATGTATCCATCAAGGTGTAATTTATTGCTACATTTAGAAGACATGCATGCTATATTATAAACAAAATCAATTTATGTGATTTATTAACATTTAGTAATATCAAAAAAACTATGTTGTCATAGTTTTTGAGTTAATTAAAAGAGATTCGAGGCAAAACAATATCTATATAGTGAAATTCTAGAAAAATATGTCTCGGATAAGACAAAATTTTTTTGGAAAAGATGACAAAAGTTTGAGCAAATTGGTCGCATAAATACTGCAAATCCATCGAAGGGTGAAAGATATTATTTAAGAATGTTATTAAATCATGCTTATGGACCAACATCATTTTTTGATTTATGAAAAGTACAAAAAATATAGAAGCATGGTTTGTTGGAAACTGGTGACTATATTTCAGAATATTTAAACAATGCATCCAATTTTCAAATGCCATTTGAATTACGACTATTTTTTTGCTAATTATTTAATTTTCTATTAGCCTACAAATATAAATCAACTATGAAATAATTATTATAATTATCTGTCTCAAGATTATCAAAATAATGGTAGTCTTTTTGAAGAATTATGTGTGAGAAAAACATTAAAAAACATCAAAGTATTTATTGAGAGAATGGGTAAGAGTATATCTGAATTTGATCTACCTAAATTGCCCTGAGAAAATATTACTTCATTTGAGAAAGATGAAGAATTTCAAAAGCGGGAGCTAATGGAAGAATTAAATGTAACGACACCAAGTGAAGATATTAACATAATCAGACTTAATGTAGATAAAAAGGCATATGAAATT